>CAUYRH010147666.1:0-20892 GCA_963574655.1 Perodicticus potto | reverse complement strand
GCAGTATCCCAGAGGTTCTGAAATTCATGTCTTGATTGCAATTTTGCTCCAAAAATTTGGCAATTTCCTTCTTAATCTTGTCTATGACCCAGCTATCCTTCAGCATAAGGTTATTTAGCTTCCATGTTTTTGTATGAGTATTCATGTTGTTATTGAGTTCAAATTTTATTCCATGATGGTCCGAGAAGATGCAAGGAAAAATTTCTATTACTTTAAATTTGCTGAGGTTAGACTTGTGACCTGAGATGTGATTGATTTTGGAGTATGTTCCGTGGGCTGATGAGAAGAATGTGTATTCGGTTTTATTAGGATGAAATGTTCTGTAGATGTCTCTTAAATCCAGATGTTGAATGGTTAAGTTTAAATCTAAAATTTCTTTGCTTAGCTTCTTTTTGGAGGATCTATCCAACACTGCTAAAGGAGTGTTAAAATCTCCAACTACTATTCAGCTGGAGGAAATCAAGTTTCTCATGTCTATTAGAGTTTTTCTTATAAATTGAGGTGCATTGTGGTTGGGTGCATAAATATTAATAACCGAAATCTCATCATATTGAGTATTACCTTTAACAAACATAAAGTGTCCATCCTTATCCTTCCTTACTTGGTTAGTTTAAAGCCTATTGTATCTGTGAATAAGATTGCAACACCTGCTTTTTCTGCTTTCCTTTTGCCTGGAATATAGATGACCATCCCTTCACCTTGAGTCTAAATTTATCTTTTAAGGTAAGATGAGATTCTTGTATGCAGCAGATATCTAGCCTGAGTTTTTGTATCCAGTTAGCCAGCCTATCCTCTAGAGGACAGTTTAAACCATTCACATTAATTGAAAATATTGATAAGCCTTTCGAACGTCCAGTAGACATTTGTAATCCTTTCGCCACTTTGGAGGTGGGAATTAGATCGAAAGCTTCTGATTGAGTTTACTTTTGTGGTGGAGGATTACACTGGTCATTATGGAGGATAGGTCTGATAATATCCTGGAGAGGTGGTTTAGTTATGGCAAATTTCTTCAACATGTGTATGTTATTAATGTATTTAATTTCTCCATCATAAATGAAACTCAGTTTAGCTGGATATAGGATCCTGGGTTGAAAGTTCTTTTGTTTTAGGAGATTAAAAGTTGATGACCATTCTCTTCTAGCCAACATCTTGAAAGGTTTGAGCCGAGAGATCTTAAGTTATTCTAATATTCTTCCCCTTGTAGGTTATCGTTTTCTTTTTTCTGACTGCTTTCAGAATTTTCTCCTTCATATTAACTTTAGTGAAGTTAATTAAGATGTGGCTGATGGATGTCGTTTCAGGTTGAGTCGTGCTGGAGTTCTGAAACTGTCTACTATCTGAATTTCAGAATCTCTTGGCAAGTCCAGAAAGTTCTCTTTTATAATCTCATGAAGAAGCGACTCTGTGCCTTGTGCGGCCACTTCCTCACTTTCAGGTATCCTCATAAGGCCAATATTGGTTTTCTTCGAATTATCCCAGAGCTGTCTAGAGAATGATCCATTTCTGCCCTCCATTTCTCCTCCTCTTTGGATGTTTGGAAGCTTTCAAAAGCTTTGTCTTCCATGTCAGAAATCCTTTCTTCTGCTTGGTCCATTCTGTTACTGAGGGATTCTACTGTATTTCTCAGGTCTTTGAGGGCTGAAAATTCTTGTCTCAATGTGTCAAAATCTTTGGTCATTTTGTCTTTGAATTCCTTGACTTCTTGAGACAATTTTTGAAATGATCCCTGAATTTCTAAATCCAACTTTTCCTCTGTTTTATTCATCTTGTAATCCAAATTCTGAATTCGGTTTCTGACATCTCAGCCATTTGTTTATGCATAGGATCTTCAGTTGTGCCTGCCGAATTGTTCCTTGGGGGCATTGATCTGCTCTGGTTGCTCATGTTGCCAGAGCTGTTTCGCTGATTCCGCCTCATGATTATTTTGCATCGTTTTGCAAGGTGTGCAGATTAGGATAAGTTGGGTTGGGGGTTCTAAGAGTAGTGATTGGCTAGTCCTTTGCATGAAAGCTGGGAGTGACTTCTATACTTGTTCCCCTAGAGTTTTGCCATGACCTGTACAGTGCTACTGCCTGGGAACCTGGGGACTTTCTTGGTCTGGTGAGGTTAAGTGTCTCTGTCTTGTTTTCAGCTGGTCTCTGTCTTACCCTAGAGAATCAGTTACTCTGGGTTGAAGTCTGAGCTGTGGAGAAATACCATCAGTTAGGTCACCCCACCACCCACAGGCAACAATTGGAAAAGGAAAATCAAATCTTCCCACTACCACACACCCAGGGTACCACTTTGGATAGTCCTTGGGTGACTGGCCCAGTTGAAGAGGGCCCAGTCATTTGTCTCAGTCAGCACTGGCCTCAGGTGGGAGAGTTCAAAAGGGCTCCGGGAACTAGATAGCAGGGGTCTGCTGACCACTCTAGTATAACTCATTCCAGTGCTCCATGAGATCAGAAGGATCCCTCCCCCCCTCAGCAAATAAATTAATCTGGGAAAGTTGATGCCTCCTTCCTCACCTTGCACCTCTGTCACACCCTGTCACTGGTAACCCTGCAGGACTGTGATCTAGTTCCTTCCAATGAGCAGATGCTCCAGGAGTTTGCGCCTGCCTGAGTCACAGGGAGATATGAGTCTCCTCAGCCAGTCTGCCAGTCTCTGCCACTCTTTGTCACTATTCAGCAGGGGGAGGTGAGGCCTGACAACCTCGGGTGCTTGATAGGGACTGGGGCGATTCACTCAGTTCCAGCCCTGTCCCTAATTGATATTGTTGACAGAATAGAACCACTTTGCTGAATTTGTTTCTGTCCTGGCTTCTTTCTCACTTTGTCTCAGCTTTGATCCCCTGAGGGATCAAAGGGCCGGATGCATCTGAAGCTCAGTAAGGCAGTCCTCTGGGTCAGCCCCACCCTGGGAGTCTGCTGTCTCTGCTTGCATATTCTAATCCCCATGCTCCACCCCGGCTGGTTCCACCTCAGGCATACCCTTTACTCTGGAAGCCTGCATTCTGTCCCAGATCTGTTCCACCAGCCGCTGCCACTGGAGAAGCTGCCTGGCCTCCCCGGGTTGCCCAGAGAGACTGGGAGTGTTCCTTCAAAATATCCCCAGGGGGGTGAGCCCCACCATCACCTTTCCCACCGCTGCTGGTGCCTCAGGGTACGGCCTCTCCCTCAGCTGATTATCTTTTCCCTTTTGCTTGTATGCTTGGGGTCGCAGGTCACCTCAGCAGGGTTGATGTGCGTTCTTTGACCTTCTCTTTTGGTTCAGATGTGAACCATCGGTTTTCTTGCTAAATTTCTGTCCTTTAAGTCTCTTTCTGGATGGGAGCCTCTGTGGAAAGCTGGCTACAGACCGCCATCTTGGCTCCACCCCAATACCCGTTGTTTTAAGCCACCCAGTTTGTGGTAGT
This sequence comes from Perodicticus potto, assembly GCA_963574655.1. NCBI lineage: Eukaryota > Metazoa > Chordata > Mammalia > Primates > Lorisidae > Perodicticus > Perodicticus potto. The sequence continues at coordinate 17,495 of CAUYRH010147666.1, read as the reverse complement.
TTGTTATGGCAGTCCTAGGAAACTAATAGAGTTAGCTAGGTGGATGACTGTTGTACCACATGGGCTACTCAGACGAAGAGAAACATAAACACATTCAATTTCATGTATGTTAAACTTGACATGTAAAGTGAGAGTAGAGGTCTCTTACATCCAGTGCAGCCAGCAGTTGAGAATTTGGGTCTAGAAATCAGAAGGGAGGACAGAGCTGAAGATATTGAAGTAGAAGGGAATCCTCTGTCTAGAGGAGATGGTGGGAATTATACAGCAGGTGAAATTACTGTAAGACTCTGAATAGAACAAGAGAAGATTGGGAGGCCACAACCTGGTAATCTGCTGACATTTAAGGAGTAGCATAAGAAAAGGAGAGGTAGCAATTAGAGCAGTAGGTCTAAGAGAAAAATGTCACAAAATTGTGAATGTAAGTCTGAAAAAGGAGGTCAGTGGAGTCTCGTGCTGCATACAAAGTGAAAACCAGAGGAAGACTTTACTTTCAGCAAGTGCAAGTTTTGGCTGGGCCTGGTGTCTCATGCCTGTAATCCTGGCACTCTGGGAGGCTGAGGTGGATGGATTGCTTGAGCTCAGGAGTTCCAGAGTGACACCCCATCTATACCAAAAATAGAAAAATTAGCCAGTCGGGTGCCTGTAGTTCCACCTACTTGAGACGCTGAGGGAAAGGGATGGCTTAAGCTGGAGAGTTTGAGGTTACTATGAGCTGTGACAATGCCATGGCACATTAGCCAGAGCTGCAGAATGAGACTATGTCTGAAAAAACAATTCCATTGGTAATCTTTAAGAATACTGGTTAGGACACATATAATGCCATCACATTTTGCTATTTTGTCCCCATTTATATTAGTAAGTATTTTGTAGAAAAGGTATGTAGAATCTACTTTTGTTCTCTAAATAATATTTTGGATTTCCATTCATTATTTTCTTTTGCAAACTTTGCTAGGTTCCTCTTACTTCTTAAGTATTAATTCATTTTTCAGTGACTTTACTCATCTTTCAAAAATCCCAATTGGTTGAAGTTTTTTAAACTTGCTAATTTTATTTTGTTTGGTAACAGATTGGGTTAGGCAAAGAATATTATTCTAATTTGGAAAGTTTTGTGGGGAGGGAATAGCAGGTCATTTTTCTTTTGCTGTGTTTGAAAAATAATTAATGATAAGCTCAGGTATCTGCCCTCAGAAATTACCTTTGTTTTGTTTTTTTCAGACAGAGTCTCACTCAGTCATCATGTGTTTGAGGGCTGTGGCATCATCAGTCACAGCAACCTCAAACTCTTGGGCTCAAACAATCCTCTTGCCTCAGCCTCCCAAGTAGCTGGGACTACAGGTTCCCTCCACAACACCCAGCTATGTTTTTCTTTTAGAGACAAGGGTCTTGCTTTTGCTCAGGCTGGTCTTGAACTCATGAGCTCAAGCAATCCTCCCACCTGGCTTCCCAGAGTGCTAGAATTACAAGCATGAACCACTGTGTCCAGCTCAGAAATTACCTTTGAAGAAAACACCCTGCTTTGAATAGTGAATACTTTCAGCAGAATCATTTTCTAAATGAAAATAATTAAAAATAGCATAAATTTATTATTTTTGTCAAAGTATGTGGCATCTTTGGTTAAGTTATATCTATACTGTCTCAAGTTTATAGGTTATAAATTTTAAGAAAATTTGGGATAGTATAGATATAACTTAACCAAGTCTCATTTTACCCCTTTCTTACACTTACCCCTAAATGCTATGAAGATTTTGAGTTTATCATATTCCACTTGTGCATATGGTATTGTTTGTACACATTAGTTTGTACATATGGTAATGTACATATGGCTATTATGATGCACAGTTTCTGAATCTAAATTATTCTTGATCCGTCTAGAACATGCTACATTGCATTGATGGCTTCAAAGCTTGTTTGCACAACTCCTGTTAGCAGTGTACTCTCTAGAGAGTTTCTTCTGTTCATCTGTTAAGTGTTAGAGGTTGTATCCATAGTATTTATTTTTACTGTTAGTGAATCACATTCTAATGGTCCATAAACATAGTGGTAACTAACCCTGTTAAAAGTTAGGCAGTTATTTTAAAATTAAAGTAAGGAAAAAAGTTATAAGAATATTATCACATAGATTGTATTCATAAGACACATATGCACACATACATGTGTATGTACAAACTCACCAGCACACATAACTGATGGCCACCCTTCCTGAATATAAATGCAAAATAATCATAATACTAATACAGTACCTTTCAACATACATTTTAAAATTCCCTAACAGTCTCAGGTATTTTTTTTTGAAAATAAGTAAGAAACAAGTACGGTGAATATGTTTTTACCATTATTCTTTTCTGTAGCATATCAGCCAGAAAGAGTCAAAGACTATATTCACAATGTTGCTGAAAATTGGTGTTTTGGGGAAGTCCTGAGGTTTATTTTGAACATCTCATTCATTTATTCAATGGATATTTATTGTGCACTTAATAGAAAATGTTGTATATTCATCTTGAAAATTCTTTGGTTGATATTCTTCTTTCATTTTATACACACCCTTACATTTGTTCTTACTTATTAGCTCTTTCTAAGTAAATTGATGTTTTCTATATTTAACTGACATAGACTGATATGTTAAAGTCCTATCTTCCAATGTAACTGTATTTGGAGTTAGGGTCTTTAGGGAGTTAATTAAGGTTAATTGAAGCCATAGGTTGGGCCCTAATCTGATAAGACTCGACTTTTTTTTTTTTTTTCTGACAGAGTGTTACTTTGCCACCATTGGTAGAATGCCATTATGTCAAAGCTCTCAGCAACCTCAAATGCTTGGGCTCAAGCAGTTCTCTTGCCTCAGCCTCCCAAGGAGCTGGGACAACTGGTGCCTACCACAATGTCTGGCTATTTTTAGAGATGTGGGGTCTCACTGTTGCTCAGGCTGGTCTTGAACTCCTGAACTCAGGCGATCCTCCTGCCTTGGCCTTCCAGAGTGTTAGGATTATAGGCTTGAGCCACTGTGCTTGGCAAAACTGGACTTCTTAGGAGAGGAAGGGACACTGGGGACACTTTCTTTGCACACACTGAAGAAAGAACACTTGAAAAAAGGGGAAAGAAGTGGACAGCTACAAGCTGGAAGAGAGGCTTCATCAGAACACCAACCCTACAACACCTTGACCTTGTACCTCTAGTTTCCCAATCTATGAAAACATACGTTTCTGTTGTTTAAGACACCTAGTCTATGGTATTTTGTTATGGTGTCCCGAGAAGACTAATCTCGATTATATACATATCAAGTAAATAAAAGGGTAATGCTATTTTAAGAAGCAAATAGAAAGTTAGATAAAAATATTAGACTGAATGCCATAAATCCCTAGAAATGACAGAAAAAAGTCTAAAAACTACAATGCACAAAAACAAGACATTGCTACTAATAAACCAGGAAATCTGAGAAGTTTCTGAAAGACAGAAGTCACGTGGGTTCATATGTTAACTCATTTAAATGCTCATAGTTGTGAAGTGCTCAGAATAATGTTCTCATTGTTACTATTTGTGAAGAAAACCACTACCCAGAATACTCACAGAAGTTTGTTGCAAAGTGCAAAGGTTCTAGGAGCATTCTACCATTAGAGGGAGTGGATATAGTGAGCCAAACTTATAGACAACCTATAGGTCAACCAAACCTATAGATCAACCTTTAGGATGATCATACAGGGAACCACGCTTGAAGCAGCGAAGGAGGTTGCCCTTTTTCCTACCAAGCCTGCACTGAGTGGATGAAAGCAGATGCATCTTTCTCTAGGAAGGAGAGGGGATTTTTACTGGAGAAGCAGAGCTACATGCCAAGTGGATGGCGAAACTCAGCATGAGTGGGGTACTCCATGCCTAGACAATGAGTTAGTGTTATACTCCTCTTGGCAGTGTTTCCCCCCCCCCACAATCATTGTACAAAGAATGTTAAATCTAAAACATCATCTATAGCAATGGCCTATCAAATTGTGGCATAAAGATGGTAGGTAGAGTGAGAGGGGCGTGGTGGGAGTAGTCTTCCTCACATATAGGCAATAAATGGGTGTATTGTTTATAGAGAATTTTAAAAAAAACCTAAAAACAGCCAAGAGTTGGCCTGATTTCTTTTCTCACCACATGCCAATAATTCTTAACAATGTTGATGGTAAAACGCTTCTACCCTCAAGGTAGATAACTCCTTACTGTCCCAGCTGTGTCCATTATGATTCTATACCTGTTATGGGTGATTTTAAGTGCAAAGGTGATCACACAAGCCAAAAATTACCAAATGATTGCACAAAATCAATACTGTGAGAAGCAATAAAGAAAATAAAAAGGAAAACTAATACCCAAGGACAAAGAATTAATAAGACGATAATAATTTTGAAAAAGATTTATATTTTCATAAAGATAAGAAGAGATATTTATTTTATATTAATTGGAATAGATTATCATAAAAGAGAGCCAGTTAGAATCTTGGAGAGGAAACATTTGCTTATCCAAAAACCAAAAATAAAACAATAACAATAAAAACAAAAAAAGAGATACAAGATAAACTAAATTTCAGAATGGACACAAGTGATGGAGGAATTAGGGAGCTGAAGAATTCTCCCAGAAATATCACAGGAAAACAGGTATAAAATCGTGCAAAAAAAGCAAACCTGTTAAAAAAAATCGTGCAAAAAAGGAAAGAAAGGATTAAAGTTAAGACAGGGAAGATAGGCATTGAGATAGATCCCAAAGTTCTAATTCCTGTATAAGTTCCTAAAGGAGAGAACAGAGAAATTTGAGGAGCTCTTTTAGTTGAAGAATCTGTAGAGAAACATTATTGAGAGCTGAAGAAATGCACAAACTTCAGATACAAAGAGGTCACCAAAGGTGAATGAGATGAGTAAGAGAAAAATTCAAACCTAACACACAGTTGTAGATGGCAGAACAATAAAATTAAAGAGAAAAATTCTAAAACCTTTTAGAGCTGGAAGAAAATTCCAATTCTATTAAATATACCAGCATTAGATTGGTATCAGATTTCTCACTGACAACACCAGGCACTAGAAGCTAATGAAGTATTATCTCAAAATTTCCAAGGGTAACTGAATTTTCTTCCAACTCCATGCTGCCAAAACCCTATATGAGATTATCTGTTTGCTTTAGTCAGGGAGACTTTACTTTCCAAAGACAACTCCCCCTGAAAAAGTAGATAATTAAATTGTTATGTCTGCTACTGAGTGGTGGCCTCTTCCTTTAATAGTAGGAATATAATTTAAATGGCAAGAAGGCCTTTAAAGAGTATACAGATGGAGGAGTTGGGAGTTTTGTTAGTGTAGAATGTAGAGCTATGATAAAAACTATATTGAGAAATTTGGTTTCATCTTTTAGACTAACAGAGATCCTCTAACCCTTCATAAGCTAAATTTTGAAAGCACATGCAGAAGAGGTTTTTCTGCAGGTAAGGCTATAGGCCTACTTACCTACATACCCATCCTGTGTGAGAACTTTTCCTGAGAAGTAATCCACACCCAGATGGACTTAACTTGCATGAGAGAGGAAAAAATCTAGATAAATGCGAATCCTGGTTTCCTGCCTTCAAGGCAAGCAATCCCAACTACTACTAAGATATGGAGGATGAATGACATGGGTTCTGTCCCATTAATTTAACAATTTCTCTTGCTATGAGAAAACTGGGAGTGGGATAGGGGAGAGCAAGAGGCCAATCTGGCAGGGGACTTCAGTTCCCCAGGACAAACAGCCATGACTATGAGGCCGCTTTGTTGTTGGCTTGGCATCAGTCTGTGTGGCTGAGGTCTGGAGGTGGAGGCACAGCTGGTCCTCTTCCATAGGGATGCCAGCTGAGATGTGTGTGCACAGCTCCTGCCCAGGAGGGCTTTCCAGAAGAGTGCTTTAATAATCTAAATGCAAAGGAAGGGAATTTGTAGAAAGATGGAAACCAAGGCTGTCTGAATCAAAGCAAAGTCAAACGTGAGCTTCAGAGAAACACAGAAGGAAAGAGCACAGAAGGAAATCAGACTAGGGAAGAGAAATGGAGTCATGGTGCCAATAGTCTGACACGTGGAGTAAGGTCATGATTTTGTTACACCAAAGTAGGGAGTTGAGCACAGAAATTCCTCAAAGGGGGCCTATATGTGATGAGGTCAGCTTTAGATCCCAGGAGCACCAGGCTCCCAATTCCCTGATCATCTAGGGAAGTTCAGTGTCTGGTTGAGCAAAATTCTTGAATAGATTCTTCCTTAAGAGTGAATAAGCAATAAATGGTTATCAGGAATATACTTTTTTGATTGGAAATATTTACACAGTTTTTTTTCGAGAGGCATCATTTATATTCCAGGTAGAGAATTATCTAATAAAGAACAGAGAATGAATATTCAGTTTGATGTTGAAATAAAAGAGAGGGCAAGCATATATTTAAGGGATACTACGAGTGCCAAATTAATTGCTGCTTCTTTTCCTTCTTCTTCTAAATAAAGAATCAGAAAGAAACACTGAGTTGATCTGAAGCACTAAAGAGCTAAACTAAAGATATGTAGAAGAAGGTGGCTGAGCATGTGGGTAAAATTTAAATAATTTTTGACCTTCAAATCACCAAATGAAAGAATGAAGAGGTGTCTATTAGAAGTACATAATGAAAAAGAGAAAGATGAAATTAAGTTGCTGAAAACTACTAAAATTCAATGGGAGAACTTTGCTAGTAGTCCATATTAAAACTTAAGATGCAAACATTCCTTCTTCCTTCATTTTTGCATTTTCATGAAGAAATATGTACTGACTGGGTCACTGCCATAGTCTTGCTTGCTGCCAGTCACCTACTGTTGGGGCCAGACCTGTAGGACATTTCTGCCACCAGCTGTGTTTTGACAAAGGTACAAAAGCAATTCAAAGGAGGAAGGGTAGCCTTTCAACAAATGGTGTGGAACAATTGAATATACATGGGCAAAAGAATGAGCTTCAACCTAAACCTCATACTTCCATAAAAATTAATTCAAAATAGGCCATGGACTTAAATGCAAAACATAAAACTTTAAAACTTTCAGAAAAAAATAGGAGAAAATCTTCTTGATCTGGGGCTGGCAAAGAACTCTTAAATTTGACACAAAAATCATGGTCCATAAAAGGAAAAAAAACAATAAATTAAATCTGATCAAAATTAGAAGCTGTTATTTTGTTGACAGGATGAAAAGACAAGCACCTGGAGGAGAGACCCCACAGGAAGAGGCTGGGAGCACAGCACTGCATATGGTTCGCTCAGATTCAATGAGATGAGTTTTATTACATGTCTTTCAGATGAACTGAAGCCCAATTTATCTGCCTGAAAAACTACACATGCAATAGATGGTAGAAGGCTATAAGTGAAATATTATTATTATTATTATTCTTATTTTAAGACAGGATCTTGCTATATTGTATAGGCTAGAGTACAGTGGTATAGTCATAGGTCATAGCAACTTCAAATTCCTGGGCCTAAGTGGTGCTCCTGCCTGAGCCTCCCACAGAGCTGGGACAACCACATTAGGCTAATTTTTCACATGTAATCATTTATTATTATTTTTTTGAGAGAGGGGATCTTGTTATGTTGTCCAGGCTGGTCTTGACAAACTCCTGGTCTCGTGATCCTCCCACCTCCCAAAGGGCTACGATTATAGGTGTGAGCCACCACCCCCGACCTTGTTACGTTATAAGCAAATTATAATAGAACTAACAGAAAAGAAAACCAAAGATAATTAGAATTTAATGTTTTTTGAGCTTTAAAAGATGAGCATTTTGGTTTTAAGAGGCCAAACTAGTCTCACACTGAGCTAGTTCTTTGCCAGCCCCAGATCAAGAAAATTTTCTCCTATTTTTTTCTGAAAGTTTTAAAGTTTTATATTTTGCATTTAAGCCCATGATCTATTTTGAATTGATTTTTATGAAAGTATGAGGATTAGGCAGAAGCTCACACTAGTTTCAACATCTTCTCTTGAAAAGTGGAGAATATTTGGAGTAAATGGAACACAGCTAAATGAGAATGTTATTTGGGTTTTGTTTTAGCAAGATGTGCTAATGTGAATTTATTATTTAAACTGAATGACACTAACTTAGCCTTAGTTCACTTAAATGTAAAATAATGCTAATATTTTACAGAGGAGAATAATATGATAAGTCATGGGAAATGCTTTTGAATCTTTAAGAGGAAAATGTAGAAATCAAGAATGCCATGGTACTATAACATAAATTTCTAAGACTTTTCAGAGAGTCAGGCTACTCTCCTGATGAACATTGTCATCAACTTTTATGGTCAAAATTACTTACCAGGTCTTATGCAAATAATTTGTATAGTCTGTCACATACTATATTACACTGAATATTCAATTCAAATACCCTAGTTTCTGAAGGGCATAGCAGCACACAGCTATAAAAGTTACTCAAATCACCTGGGCATGGTTGAGGAAGCTCACCATGTCATCTATTTGTAGTCAGTACAGATCTTAGACGTGCATCACAAATTTTTATGTAAATCAGGGACATTAATAGCCACATAAATTTGCATTTGCAACTTGACTCCTCTTAGTCAATGTGACAGAATCATCACCTTATTGGCCACAAGCAAACTGCAAAAACAATATAAAAGAGGTTACATCCCTAAAGTATTGCAAACACCCTATGCATCTGTTCTGTTCAATTTGGTATTTGAGAAGATGGGATCATTTTCAGCAGAATTGTGTATAAATCCTTTAGGAAACCCAAATTTATATTTGGCTTTCTAGTAATAACCTGAACTCAGAGTGTTCTGCAATTGATAAAAAGTTGGAATTACCAAGGTTCCTGTTATGCTACCTGTAGTACTAGGTTTTTAAACTTGCTTGGGTGATACGATGTTTGTCATAAAGGGTTTTAATGTGAGTATGGTGACATTGGAAGCAAAATATATATCATGGCAACATAATTCAAGATAGGAATATTGACGTTATATACGAACATTAGATATTTGCATTTGCTTGTGTACAGGGGAAATTTAAGTTTTGTAGTGGCAGGAATTTATATAATTTTTTGTCCCAAAACAACAGATGCCGGAGTGGATGTGGGGAGAATAGAACTCCTATACATGGTTGGTGGGACAGAAAACTAGCACAATCTCTATGGAAAGTAGTAAGGAGATACTGCAAAGAACTAAAAGTAGACCCACCCCTGGATCCAGCAATCCCACTATAGGTATGTACTCAGAGAAAAAAAGAGACATTTTATAAAAAAGACACTTGCACTTGAATGTTTATAGAAGCACAATTCACAATCTCAAAGATGTGGAAACAACCCAAGTGTTCATCAATACAAGAATGGATTAATAAAAAATGTGGTATATGTATACCATGGCATACTACTCAGCCATAAAAAGCATCTATTATCTTTTGTAACAACCTGCATGAAACTAGGGACCATTCTTCTTAGTGAAGCATTGCAAGAATGGAAAAATAAACACCACATATACTCAATACCAAATTGGAACTAGCAGATCAACACATCTGGAAATAAAACTCCAATTGAAATTAAGTAGGTAAGAGGGGCTGGGTAAATTTATACTTAATGAGTTCAATGCACATTTTCTGGGTGAAGGGCATACTGATAACTTTGACTTAAAATGTACAAAAGTGAATTATGAAACAAAACATGGATAGTCATGTAATAGTGCAAAAAAATTTTTTTTGCTTATTTTGAAGAAAAAGTTTAAAAAATTGTGAATTATAATTTCAATGTAGGGTCTTCAGTGAAGGATTGTGAAATTTAAACTTTATTAGCTTCACAGTAATCTCTCTAAGCATTAAAGATGTGTTCAGAACAGCTCAGTGTTTTAAATTCTATCACCTATAGGTACCTCTTCATAGTCAGTACGATGGCTTTAAAAAGAAAAATGGACACTAGGCATTGGCAAAGTTGTGGAGTAATTGAAACCTTAATATTTCCTACATTGCTGGGAATATAAGATGGTTATACTCCCACAGTCACTGAACTGTAGAAAATGGTTTGTTGGTTCTTCAAAAAGCTAATTGTATAATGTTCATAATAGCACTATTCCCAGTAGCCAAAAAGTGCATGCCACCCCAATATCCATGATTGGATAAATGGATAAACAATGTATAGTACAAACACATAATGGAATATTATTCAGCAATATAAAAGAATGAAGTACCGATAATATATACTACTATGTGGATGAACCTTAAAAACATTATGCTAAGTAAAAGTAGCCTGACACAAAATGTCACATATTATGATTCCATTTACATGAAATATCCATAATGAACTAGTCTATGTAGTCAGAATGCAGATTGGTGGACACCAGGAACTGGGAGATGCAGACATTGGGGAGAAACTCTTTAAAGGGTAAAATATTTTACTTTAGAGTGATGAAAACATTTTGGAACGTGGTAGAGGTGGCGGTTACACAACATTGTGAATGTACTAAGTAAATGCTACTAAAGTTTTCACTTTAAAATGGTTAATTTTATGTCATATGAATGATTTATTTCACTTTAAAATGGTTATTTTTATGTCATATGAACTGATTGAATATCAGTTATTTAAAAAAATACACCACCACTCATTAACTCAAAAAACATTTATTGATCTCTTCAGCTTTTGACTAAGAGCTGGGCATGCCACGTCAGAAGACCTTGCTCCCAAGGAGAATAGTGTAGGACATTACATTGCAGTGGGCTAAGTCCCAAGGAGAAGCAATCAAGTGTTTACAGAGTGCCTGTTCTAAAATAGGTTTCCGAATACGCTAAGAAGGTAAGTCACATTACTTGTTTTTAAATAATTTAGCATCAAAATGAAAAAAAAAAAAAACCCTATGTATGTTAACGTAATTATAGTGTTGTGTGACATTGTAGCATTGTATCATGATGAGTGATAAAGGAATTGTCAGTCAACTTTCCAAAAGCAAATCTCAAAAGCTTGGGATTATTGTGAAGTTGTAGGTGAGTTTAAGTAATGAACAGACTATGAAGCAAGAGAATGAAGGGGATATGAAGGAGTCTTGATGTCCCGGGAGGTTAAAGAGAGAAACAGGAAGGAAATGTTTTGAGTGGTGTTTGTCTTTTCATTCTCTCAACTGGGAAGATTTTTATTGTAAGCTCCAAGTAATATGCTGCTCTATAAATTTCGTACATTGATCCTCAATTTGTTCTCTAAAACTACATGGCACAAATCTAACCCCTCTTTCATACAATGAACAAAAATTATCTGCTGACCGTCATCATTTCCCTCCCATCATGAGCCCTCATTTTCCATAATATCATGTTACTGAGGATATATGTCCATGTATTGAGAGTCTGTCACTATCCCTGCACTTCCTTCCACTGGAGGCACTCCTTTTTTTCAGAGGTCCTTTGAAGAAACGCCAGGAGAAAGCAACATTCTGCATACCTGTTTTGATTAACATAAGTAAGAGTGGTCTATACGTTCTGCACTTGCATTATTTTTTGTTTTAGATTAGTCAAGTCCCAAAATTGGCTTACATTGGGTCACTTTCCTTAACTAAGTTTCCTAGCTCTTTTTGATATGGCTCTCCCTGGGTCAAGCAATTGAGTATTTTAAAATTCTGTTTTTTGAATTCTACATATCTCTCTGGTAAATTTTGAACAATGTTTTAATTTCATTTTAAATGAATATCAGAATAACCCCATAAAGGAAGCTACTCAAATGTGACTATCCTCTTTTTCAGATGAGGAAACTGTGGTTATGGCAGATTAAAAGATATTTCCAAGTTTGCAGGAACAGGAAGCAAAAAAGTAGGAAATAGAATCAAGTTCCTATCACAAATATGTTGGCTATCTCATCATATTTTCCTTTATTTATGGATTTGGAATTTGCATTGCCTATGACTTTACCTTGGTCCTGACAAAAAATGTTGAGTTGCACAATATAAAAGTACAGAGTCTGTAGTTGTATCTTTAGAAATCAGGTTAATACTGATTCATTTATTAAAATTCAGTAGGTACATTTGTTTCGCTATCTATGAATTCACTAAACACACATCTACATTTGTGTAAAAAGATATAACAGATTTTCAAATTCTAATCTAAAATGAGGTTAATTTGACTTGTTTTAGCAAAACCCATTTGTTGTTCAGGCACCACAATTTTATGTTGTTCAAAATTTTTGTTTAACAATTCCTTCTATATAGTGCCCTGTCAGGTGGCAACATAATGTATAATCTATAGTTTCCATGTTCTACATACATCAAATCCCTCTTTGAAAATTAATTTGTTTGCTCATTATTATACAACAGATTCAAATCATTTGCAAATGAAATTCCTTCTAAATGTCATTTGTTATTTAGATGTTCTTTGTAAACCAAATAAAAATATCATTTTCATTAGGGCAAAATGACACTCTTGAATCTACTTGTATGTGACTATTATTATTATGATTTTATAGTCTAAAGTAAGTAATTCTCTTTAATGAGAGGCATAGAAAGCATATTTCAAGCCTGTACTTGGTGGAGGCTGTCACCGGGGGCAAGGATGTCTTTATACAAAGATAGAGAAGACAATTGCCTGTGGAGTTTGAGTCCTAGTACCATTTCCTCCCTAGCACTTCCCTACGTTTGATGATATTCAGAATTTTTTCATAGGGGAAAAGCTTTTCCTTCCACCATTAGAATTAGGCTTAACTTGCTTTTTGGAGAGGTAACATAATTTCTGTTAACCAAGATTGTTTTATTTTTAGGTGACTGAGGGTGGTTACTGGGGAGGGGTAAGGAGTAGCATGTTGGACGGAAGAGGTATTAAGAGGTTGGGATTTCCGGTGTGAGGGGATAGAAGGGGTTGAAAATGAGTAAGAAAAGCACTATAAGGGTCTATCAAGATCTCCGTGGGTCATGATGTTAGATCACCAAACTGTTAAACTCTTTCATAGCTTAACGCTGAATCACCTTAGATGACAGCAGGTTTACGATTAAGGAAATGAAGGTAGTTTGTCAGTGAAAATATTTCTCTCTTCTTTCTTCTCTCATACTTCCTTTTCCCTCATGAACTTTCTCTTTCTGGACTTTTCCTGCCACATACCCCCCCGCCCCCCGTTATTTACTGTAAGCCTTAGTATTATTCATACAAACTCATTAAAGGCAGAAAATAAGTTTGAAGTCCCCTATTATTCTATTTGGGCATGTGTTTATTGTCCCAAGGGCTGTATTTTGTTGTTGTTCAGCTAATATCAGTTTTTTTACAATTAGTAATCAATGACAGAGGGGGTGATTGTTTGGATATGCCTTTACATTTTAAAAGCTAGTAAGGTGGAATACTCCACAATTAGATTTTTCTCCTGAAAGAGAGAAAATCTCTTGTTTCTAAGCTCTTTGCAGTTTGAACCTCTTTGTCTACTCCATCTATTGCAACTTAGTATTATATTGGATATTATAGCAGAATTTTAAAATCATTTTCATGATTATATTGCTATAATGATAAATATTTTACTTTATTTTTTATGATCCGTAACTTAAATATAGATATATTTCTCTAATTTTACAAATAAACAATAGAATTAAGACTGCTGAATGTCAGTATATTGAATAAGTACCATTTTGAATGAATCATTTGTTAGTACTATGGATTCTTCTTGAATATTATATATGCTGCTAGTCTACAATAAATAATGTCCTGACATCCACAATAATCAATGAAAGGAAAAACTGCCGAAAGCTTTCAAGTCTTTTATTGTCTGAAAACTATGGTTAGTTTGGATAGAAGTTCAGTTTCCCACATTTTTAATCTCACTGTGTTGGATCCCTTTTACTAAATTTATGGGGTTGTCATAGTATTTTATTTGAACAACCCTCAGAGTCGTCTAATCTCAGCAGGTGGTGAACCCTTTAATCCTCTCAGTCTCTCTTAGAGGAGAGGCAATTGGAACCCTAAAATACAGTTCATCCCCTTCCCTACTTTCCTTCCTATTTCCTGTCCCTCCTCTTCCCTCCTACCCATCTTTTAATCTCTTTCATTCTTTTATTCTCTTGGTTTCAATCCAGATCAAGCCAAAAAAAAAAAAAAAAAAAAAAAATGGCAAGAACCTCCACAAATTTTTTAATGGGGTAAATTTCTTATTTTATTAATAGAAGACACTTAATTCTTATACTTTTTTATTGCAACTTCAAAGAAAGGAGGTCTAAGCATTTCCCGAACTAATTAATACAGAATAAGAGCAAATGGATGAGAAGCAATATATTTTACAGGGTTATTTCACTTTACTAATACATGTATCTAAAGCTCTTTGTGCTTTTTCCCCTTGTGTTTGTCAGTGGTTAACTTGCTTTATCTGAGGCATTTGTGTGACATCTTAGAAATTATCAAAGTATATTGCCTGCCATTTTCAAACACTTCATAGACTTACTATCAGTGAATTCAACATATGAAAATTTACCACTAGGACATTTCCATGAATGAATATTTTTAGCTAGTTGTATTTAAATGATAGTTATGGTAAAAACTCCAGATATTTTTCTGAGCGTAGGACTTCTTTCTCTAATAAAATTTTCTACTTCAAAAGGTTTCTCAGTTACAATTAATAAAATTAAACTATTTGATTTCTAGCTCCTCCAATCCCCTTTCCCATCTCCAAGACTCTCAGGTTATGGTATAAATCAAGAGCAGTGGGCCAAATGTTGACGGGCTAAAGCTGAGAAGGGTTTTAAAATAATTCCCAGTCTTGATTATTAGCATCTGGATAACAATCATGTTAAATATAAATAAACAATATTGTAAAATTAAATTCTAGCTCCACTAAAATCCTTGCCTCCTCAGCCCAGAATAAATGTTTCCTTTTTTTATGCCTTTGTAATGTATGAAAATAAACTTTGTATTTTCTATTTTAAACAGCTTATTTGCTGTTTAAAATTTATGCACATAGCATCTACCCTTCTCTTCTTTTGGACTCCAGATGTTCCTTGGCTATAGAAAAATCTGTTTGGCATGCAGAAGGGTAGAAAGTGTAGACTGAAACCTTGAATTTTTAAGTCTGAAATGGAAAAATATGTCAACATTAGTAAAATTGCAGAATTCATGAAATTTAATTTTTTTCAGCATTGAGGTATTTTCCAAAATTCATGTGGTGCTCTAACACTAATAATAATAAATGCTTTTTGTGAATAGAGGCACAGAGGCAAGTTTGGAGGATACCTCAGAAGCCTTTTTATCCAATTCCACTTATGCCAGAATCCTATTTACACGATATCTAGACAGTCTTTGAATATTGGACTTCCTCCTTAAGATAATTTAAAAGATTAGAAAGACAGGAAGATCACAATGTAATAATGTATTATGTAAAAAATAACCGTCTTACTGGACAATCCCTATTGCACTATTTAATAGTAAGATTTTATTTTTAAAAACCATTCAGTAGATAATCACTTGGGAATTGTCACTACGCCATACAGTATTTTTGGTACTCTTATGTTATGAATTTTACCATTAAAAACTTTATGAATCATTTTTTAATTGTTAAACATCAGTAGTCATTATTGAAAACTTGGAAAATATAGAAAAGGTGAAGGAAAAGGAAAATATGAGCTTTAAGTCTGGGCAAGGTAGCTCACACCTTAGAAGACAGAGGTGGGTGGACTAGTTGAGCTCAGGAGTTCAAGACCAGCCTGAGCAAGAGTGAGACCCCATCTCTACTAAAAAAAAAAAAAAGAAAAAGGAAAAGATGAGCTTTAGATCATTACTCAAAGGAAGTCACTATCAACATTTTTTGTTGCATGTTCTTTAAATCTTCATTCTATATACTGGTTCAAAACCATATATTGGAGATTAGACAATATGTACAACTCTGTATTCTTTTTTGTTATTAACAATCTAACATATTTTTGTTATTAGAATTTCTTTGTAACATTTCAATGGATGTGTAATAACTACATTAAATGCATATACTATGAAATGTTTCTTTACCTTTTTTCATATTATGGCACATTGGAAAGTAACTATTTTTTCTTTTTTTGGTAAACTCTTTTGTTTTTTAAATTTCAAATTAATATAAGAGTACAAATGTTTAGGTTACATTGTTTCCAATTCTAAGGTAATGTTCAAATTGTAATAGAGCCCTTTACCAGGGGTGTGCTGAGCACCTCACCTGGAGCACCTTAACCTAGGTGAGATCTTGCCTCCCTCTCCTCCTTTCCCACTTTTCTCCCCTCTCCCCTTCTCTCCTCCCCCTTGCTAGACTATATTTGTGTTTTATCTTTCATGTAGGCACGTTGTTGTTTATATATTGGGTTCATATTAGTATTGAGTACATTGGATATTTTTTTTCCATTATTGAGATACTTTGAAGAATGTGTTTCAAATCTATCCAAGTAAACACAAAAGATGTAAAGTCTCCATCTTTTCTTATACCTGAATAGTACTCCATGGTATACCTAAACTACAGTTTATTAATCCATTCATGGATTGATTTGCATCTGGGCTGATTCCATGACTTGGCAATTGAGAATTGAGCTGCAATAAACATTCTGATGCAAATGTCCTTGTAGTAAAATTATTTTTGTTCTTTTTGGTAGATACTTAGTAATGGGATTGAGGGATAAAAAGGAAGGTTGATTTTCAGTTCTTTAAGAATTCTCCATACTTCTTTCCACAGAGGTTGTATTAATTTGCAATCTCACCAGCAGTGTAAAAGCATTCCCTTCTCTCCACATCCACACCAACATCTGCAGATGTGGGACTTTGTGATGTGGGCTAATATCACTGGGGTTAAGTGATATCTCAGAGAGCTTTGATTTGCATTTCTCTGATGATTAGAGGTGATGAACATTTTTTCATGTGTTTTTTGGCCATTTTTCTATCATTTCCAGAGAAATTTGTGCTTAAATATCTTGCTCACATATAAACGGGGTTGTTTGCTCTCTTCTTGTTGATTAATTTGAGTTTTCTGTAGATTATAGTTATCAGTCCTTTGGCAGATTCACAACATGCAAAAATCTTTTCAGGATTACAGAATCGCTGATCTTCTGAGCCTTAAAGATGCAGCCAAAGACTGCAGACAGTTGCTAAGCAGTTACACAATCTATTCTGTAATGTGGAACAATCTACCTGTGGGACAATTCTTCTTAAACCTCTGTTACTTTGTTCAACCCTTGGGAATTTAAGATACATACACATTTTTTATTATTACAGTTAACTGTTATGGAATAGACAATTAATATATTTTGTGTTAATGTTAGGTATTGGAATGCAGACATTGCAATATCATCTTTGACTTTTAAGATATTACACATTTGGAGGTGCAGGAAGATGGCGGCGGTGATGGTCCCGTAGCCCATCTCTCCCTGGTCAGCAGGTGAGAGGGAGGGAGCTCTGCATCTTTCCCCGTGTGAATTATTGGAGTGGATGGGCAGTTGGAGATGCACAGTGATTTGGTAGATTGTTGTGTTTGAAATATAGTTCATAACTGCGGAAACTGCTGTAAACTGTTGCCCCCTGCCCAGCGGAGGGGCAGCTGGCCCCTCCCACAGGGAGGACAGCAGG
>CAUYRH010147663.1:0-74111 GCA_963574655.1 Perodicticus potto | reverse complement strand
CAAGCTGTGGTATATGTACACCATGGAATAGTATTCAGCCATTAAAAAAAATGGAGACTTTACAGCCTTTGTATTAACCTGGATGGAAGTGGAACACATTATTCTTAGTAAAGCATCACAAGAATGGAGAAGCATGAATCCCATGTACTCTATATTGATATGACGACAATTAATGACAATTAATGACACGGTGGGGGTGAGGGAAGGGGAGCGCAGAGAGAGAAAGAATGAGGGACGGTTGGGGAAAGGAAGAGCAGAGAGAGAGAAGGAGCGAGGGGGGTGGGGTCTTGGTGTGTGCCACACCTTTAGGGGGCAAAACAAGATTGTAAGAAGGACTTTACCCAACAAATGCAATCAGTGTTTCTTGTACCCTCAATGAATCCCCAACAATAAAAATAAATAAATAAAATAAAATAAAATAAAAATAAAGAAAAAGAAATAGTAAAACAGAAATAATCATGCCACAAGAGAACCTTTTGTGCATTTCCACCTGGACCAGGAACCAGTACAAGACAGTGGCAGGTGCAGAACCTGAAGACAGGTTATCATAGTACAATGGGTAGTTAGGTGGTTAGGGAAGCAGATTATACCTGCTGGGGTGATGGTATCCTGGAAAATACAGATTTGAATAAGGTTGAAGAAGGGCTCTGAATCTTCACTGACTGGCAGAAGCTTCTTTTCTTACCTAGAACAATCACCAGAAGAACCCCTAGGATGAGGGATTGGTTCTGGCATGTTATTTCTTTCTTGAGTGACAATGATAATTGCATAACTCACTGGTATTAGTGAGTAGAAGAGCCACAAATAAACTAAAAGTATTTAGTAGGGAATAGAAGGATAGGGTTTGAGTCCCAGAACTCAGGATCTAATCCTCACTTTCATGGACCCTTTTGTTCAAGAAACAGTTGTAGCCAGAGCTTCTTAGGCCTGGCAAGAACTGGGATGAGGAAGGGAGTGACATCAGTTTGTCTTGGGTCAGGGCCAGAACAAGGAGTTGGGAGAAAATCAGCCCTGGAGAGCAGACTGGCTTGGAGGTGGGGTGAGTCTTGGTAAAGAGAGAGAAGTATCTTGCACAGTTGGCTCTCCTCTGCTGGTTGCCTACCTGGAAACTTTTCCTGGCTTCCTTTGCACATCTTTGCCCTGTGGGTGGAAGAAGATGAGAGATAACAGAGGAGGATGGATATTTACAGAGAGGATATACAGTATGCGAAGTTGGATTGGGTAGAATAAAACACTAAAAAAGAGATAAAGCAATAATCTCTGTTTGGCTTCTGACACTCAATAGGAACGTAACCACAGGTAAGTCACTTCACTTTCACAGATCATCTATGAAGTTGGATGGGCATCCTTGAAAACCCTCTGTTCTCTTGAGCTTTATATACATAAATGTTTTTCCTTGTGATCAGATTTCGTGTTTCGTACTTCACCTTCTTCTTTTATAACTGATTATTCCAGATAGTTGAAAATGTGAACATATTTCTGTAAGATTTTGCTTGAAATCCAGAATTTAAACAATTTTTCCTGTAGGGTGAGACAGTAGGGTTATGAAAGAGAAGAGTGGGAAAATATTTTGATTATTTTAAATCACTCCTTTGATCCTAACATACCAATAGGATTTACACTTAAAGCCTGGATTCATAAATGTTAGAATGGATCCAAGCTTTGACTGGAAGACAGTCAGTGGTTCCCATATTTCTCATGCTCATTCACTTTGGTTTCTTTATGTTAAAAGAGGAGTACTTCCCAGAACTAGCCATTTCTCTTTACTGTTGCTAAGAAATAATTGAGACACCAGAGCATTTAATATATACCATGAGATGAAGGAAAATAGAAGATACCCATCCTGATTTCCATTACAGGGAAAACTCTGACCCAAAATAATTTAATTCTGTCTAGCTCACTTCCCACATTAATAAAGTGAAAAAGCATTAAAAGCTAATGTCAACTTATTTTAGGATTTTTGGCAGGCTCTTCTAGAGAAAGTGAGGGAAAAAAATCCTTTCTTTCACAGTGAAGGGGACCCAATGACACCAAGGGCAGGAGAGACTTCTAAGTGAAGAAATTGAGTCTTTTCTTAATATTGTTCAGACTGTACTGATTTTCAAACATAGTTTGTTCTTCAGAAGTGTGCTTACTTTAATAAACTAGCTATCACAGAAACCAAGTGATCCACAGCTCCTTTTCTTGGAAATAATAAAAAGGAAACTAGAATTGAAGGAGTTGACTTCATCATTACCCGTGGGACTTAAACCCACACTGCCTGTCCTCCGTCCATCCAACACCTGCTAAAAGCAATGAGCTTCAGCTGCCTAGTGAGCTGGAGTCTAAAGCTCTGCTTATGACTACAGGACTCAAACTTGGATATGGTCCATTGGACAGGGAAAGACTCTAAGAAAGATAATTACTAGAGCTTTCTTTAGGAAT
This sequence comes from Perodicticus potto, assembly GCA_963574655.1. NCBI lineage: Eukaryota > Metazoa > Chordata > Mammalia > Primates > Lorisidae > Perodicticus > Perodicticus potto. Next base: position 71,687 of record CAUYRH010147663.1, on the reverse strand, counting down.
GGTATAAAGTCTCAGAACAAGAGACTTTGAGAAGGTAAGGAATCTTAAGTATAAAAACCCAGGTTGGGAATGGACAGAAGGATTCATAGGAAATTCAAAAAAATCATCACTGTCCAGGTGACTTTCTTGTAAAGAAAGCCACTCAAGCTATAATGTGATAGATAATATTATTTTCAAGATACATGGTGAGAAGAGCCATACTTCCCAGGGATGTTCTAGCAGAATAAGCACGTACAAGGGGAGCATGAACATGTGAGGAGAGTGGAAGAAAGACATTTAGAGGAAGCCTTGTGGTTAGGTAACGTGGTAAGCTGACTAATGCCCCCCCCCAACATATCCAGATCCTAATCCCTGGAATCTTTGAATTACCTTATATGGTAAAAGGGACTTCGCAGATGTGATTAGTTAAGGATCTTGAAATGGAATTATCATCTCAGATTAGTTGATAGGCCTTGATGAACCTTGATGATGCCCCTTGATGGGCACTTATAAGAGGAAGACATACGGAGATTTGACTATACAAAACCAAAAAACAACATGACTGTGGCAGCAGAGATTGGAGGGATGTGGCCACAAACTGAGGAATATTGATAGCCACCAAAAGGTGGAAAAGGCAAGAAAATTAATTCTTTTCTGGAGCCTCAAGAAGAACCAGCCAACCCCCTGACTCTAGCCCAGCGATACTGATTTCGGACTTCTGGCCTCCAAAACTATGAAAGAATAAATGGGTGCTGTTTCAAAACCACCAAGTTGGTGGTAATTTGTTACAGCAGCCATAGGAAAGCAGCCCAAGGATGACAGGATGAGGAAGACAGAGGGTGTACTATTTTATTAGCTGCTTTGAGTAGGAGATGAAAGACATGTGAGACTGCTTAAAGAAGCCTTTAGGAGGGAGAAGACAAAAAATGCGGGGCTGATTCAAGGGCTGCCTCTAGATATTGATAAGGGATAATGAAACAAAGGGGATTTTTTATTTTTTTTATTTTTTGTGGTAAGACATTTATACTCTACTCTTAATAGTTTTGAAATGTACCATTGCACTGTGCACATTAGGTGAGGTCCCAACAGATACCCTCCCACCTCCCACCCTCCTCCCTCCCCTCCCTTCTCCCTCCTTTTCCCTCCTTCTGTCTGGACTATCGCTGGAGTTTTTTTTAATGAAATTTTTGTGGTGCTTTCAGTGAAACCCATACCCAGTTTTGGCACTTTCTCAAAAGACTTGGAAACATATACTTTTCAATTAAAACTTATTTTTGAAAGACAATCTTTTTTTTTTTTTTTTGCACATAACTCCAGTGGACTCAGAGGTACAGAGGATTCTATATTAGAGACTTTATAAGAATTTATGTGCCATTTTGGCCTTTAGATAAGTATTCAGCTTCAAGATAGCATTTCACCATGACTCTAAATCACAGGAAAAATGATGGAAAGAGTGCTGCATTCATTAGATGTCAGCTGCAGTCATTATGCAGTCAGAAGAACAGAATAGAAAGAAATCATTCTAAAGAGAATTCACATTTTAAATTGAGTATTTTTGTCAAAAAGCTGTACTTAGATTCCATATGCTATTTATTAACACTGAAGATTAAAGCATCTTCCAGATGAAGCTCAAAATTAGTTCTTAACCTGCCTCAATGGATAATCCTTCCTATAGAGAAAAGAGGTCAGTGGCAGACGTGATGGTTTAGTTGAAGGCCTTGCCCAGCTCTACCCTCAAAGATCAGATTCCCAGTGAACCTGCCTGACTACAATGTCTTACTTCTGGGGAAATGAAGAAATTCACAGGCACCACTAGGCTAGGGAAAGTAGGGGGAAAGGATGACTGTTAGTCATGCTTAGAGCATGTCCCTGAGATGATGGTTAGATTTGGAAACACTTGAGAAAGTGAGAGTCCACAAAGGCTAGAATTAGGAATTATTTATAGATTTGATGACAGACTGTCTCACTGCCTTAGACAGAACATATGGCGGGGTGGTGAATAGTTAAAATTCATACACTGAATACATAAGCTCTAACCAATGAGGTAGAGAGGAATAAAACATGGCACCCTGTGAAAAACATCCAAGTGCAGTTTGCCTTTTTGTGGGAAAGACTTGGCAGATTTATCATCTTCCTCATCTCACTGAGAACGCTAAAGGAGGGGATTGAACATTGACGCTGATACATTCGTCCTCCTGGGAAATTTCAAATTCCTCCATCCCTCACTCTCACTGAACGCTGACTAGCAACTAGGCCAAGCACAGCCTGTTTTCTGTAGCAGCAAGAAAAATCTTATCCACTCAGTAAAAAAGAAAAAAAACTGCGGAGGGCTGGGAGTGGGAAGAGGACTTGGATCAAACAAAGAGAAAGAGGAGGATGTGAACTTAACAAAGAAAAAGATAAAACCAGACAGAGAATATTATTCATGAGAATTCGAGCTGATAATTCTAAAGAAGTTCAGACCCTGGAAGGACTCTGTGTCTCAGGGTCCCAGACGTAGAAGGGGTGGAGCAGAAGGAGAAGGCCCCAGTTTTGGGGTGCTTCAGTCAGAGTCTCCGCAGAAATACGAGGCAGTTTAGAAAGGGAAGGGGAGAGGACTAAGGAAGAGATTTTTTTTCCACTAATGCAGGAGTCAAGGGATAAACAAGGAAAGATGAGTAGCAGGGCCCAGCAACAGTGGAAAATCCTTTACTTCCCCTAGGCCTGGAGGGCAGAGGAGCAGCAGGGCCCATCAACAGTGGAAAATCCTTTACTTCCCCTAGGTCTGGTGCTTTGTCTGAGCTTCTCCAGAAATAGACCCTGAGACAAGGATTCTAGGGCAAGTAGTTTTGACAGTAAGGAAGAGGGGTAATGATACAGGGAAGGAGGGAAGGAACAGATACCAATAAATTGTATCAAGCCGGTTACCACTGTAGGCAGCTGGAACTTACTACCTCAGGCAAACTCTGGGGGCCCACTATGGAGGGGAAAGCACAGGTCATGGGGTTATTCCACTAGGCCAGTGGGTCCCCTGTGGCTGGGCAGAGATCAGAGCCTAAGCAGGGTGAGGAGGGTATTGTAATGGCAGAATGAGGCAGACTGGGGCTTTAGAACACAAATAGCATGAAAAGGACATCCCTGAGAGAGCCTGACCTGGGCAAAAGAGTAACAGAGAATGGGACAGCCTAGAATGAAAAGTGAAGCCCAAGCAGAGAGAGTAGGGTACCCTGTGGGTGAGAGGGGAGGAAGAATATGGGAGATAGATTTTATACTGCTGGATTGATCAGATAAATAACTATATTAAAGCTATAAAGGCCAGGTTTCTTACTGTCGGAAGGACAAATGAAAGACAGAAAGAAACCTAGAGTGAATCACCATGTAATGTTGTGTTGGAATTAATGGGACATGTGTGAATTCGTGGATTTATAGATAAACAGATATTTCAATGTGTATATGTATGCATACCCATTATGTGTGTATACACATATACACACTTACATCTCTATATTTACACACATATCTATCTGGATAGATGCAGATCGCCAGTTCTGTCCACTGTTGGAAATCCCAGCAGCATTGAGCATAAGTAGTGCCTACATCTGGACTTCTAAAACCACCCTCCACTCAGAAGAAACCAGGGTTCCTTAGAAAGCAGTTGATTTCAGCATTAGGATAGGGAAAGCTCAGCTGAGGCTGGACTATCTCATTCGACCAGAAAGCAAGGAAGTGCTGAAAGAATGATGGGGACATGGCAAAAGGACACAAGACCCAGTTTGAATGGGCTCCCACTGGCCAAAGTTAGGTCAATTTCAGTATCAAAACAGAATAATAATAGTAACAAATTTTTATCCCTTGAATAAAATAAGACACCATGATGTCATACGGATATAAATGAACAAATCAATACGTGGACATTTTGATGAGGAACAGAAGATTTACAGTTTCCAAGTACTTTCCCACAAAATATTTATTAACTGAAAAGAAGCTTGACAGACACCACTGCAGCTGAGCGATTAAAATGAACATTATCCATAATGTAACAGAGCCAAATTGTGAGTGCCTAATAGGATTACAATTCAAAGAGCACATTATCACTTCTGTGTTATTTCTGCCCAAGATGAAGAACTGGATTTTAATCACAAAGAAATATCACACTGACCCAAACAAAGGATATTCTACCAACTAACTGTTTGTAATCTTCAAAAGTGTCAGGTCCATGATGTCCAGACTGAAACACACTACAGAGATGTGGCACCCCTGGACAGACTCCTGAGCTACAAAATCCATTATGGACACCACTGGCAAGTCCCAAATGCAGGCTGAGGATTGGGTGTTAGCAATGTGTCGATGTTGATATCCTGATATTGATTGCCACCTTATAGATACAGAGGACAATGTCCTTGTCTGTAGGAAGTACATACTATTCAGAGGTGACAGGACATTAGGTCAGAAACTTACTCAGGAAAAGAATGGTCCTTCTGCTGTGCTTCTACCTGTTATATAATTTGTGGTTATTTCAAAATTTAAGAAGAAAATGAAAAAAAACAAGTGTTCCAAGAAATGTGACTGTCTTCAAGAACAAGGTCAAACTGGAAGTTTTAGCTAAGAGAATCAGTTCCCCACCCCCTCAAAAAAGCACAGCAAGGTATTTTCAATTGCTGAATATAAAATGTTCATTCTCTAGCTTATTACTACTGCTAAAATATATTTGACAAGAGGCTCCTCTTAAAACCAGGTTTTATTTCATGGAAATTTTGTTCTTTAACAATTCACTCTAACATGTAACAGTGCTGAGAAGGACAGTGCTTCAAGGCCCAGCATGGACAACAGGGCCAGGCGAGCCATCATGAAGTCTGTCCTCCCCACCCACAATCATCCACACCGAAAGCTGTAAGCAACCCAGGAAACACAGCTGCAAAGCCAGTCAGGTTGGCCAAGTCAGCTGAAAACAGAGAACACTATACTTGATTCAAATTACAAGTTCAGTACTATACTGTACACATCAGCATTACACATGCTTAAGATAATATAAGTATGCATAATGGCACATAGGGTCTCACTTGTGAAGTAAACCATAAGCAGGCAAATACAAATTTTAATACTGAATAACCCCATTTTACCTAGAGTTTAAAAGGTCACCATACACCCCCTGACTGCTTAGAAACCTCAGGCATACAAATAAGAAGGGGGGCAAAATATTCCAGCTAAGAATAATCATTTTAAGTGTATTTGAGAACTTTCTTGGACAAATTATATTCTGAAGAGGGCTATTTTGAAGGGCTAGAGCCAGTTTCCAGGCTGGATGGTTTCTAAGAGAGGGAATTGTGCCCTGACATGTGTGTTTCTGCCCAGATCCTGCAGGTCAAAACTCAAGTAGAGCCCCATGGGGACTAGATGTGATGCCCATGGGGACTTCAGCCTCTCAGGGCAAGAGCACAAGGTTGTCCCTGTCCAAAGGGAATCGCAAACCCTTGGAATTCCACCCAGGTATGGGTGACGAGGCTGGTGCTCCAGGTTGATGGGGACTACTTTGACCTGAAACCCCAGAGGCAACACGGCTACCTTTTGGCAGCAGCCTGTAGCACCTGCCACTTTGGGATTAAAAGGATCATTTGCCATACCCTAGGAGAATGTTGGCCAATTAAAGATCATTTTGTTTACAATTTTAATATGATCTACATAAATAGGTAAACTTGTAAGTAATAGTGCCATAGAAACATAAGGAATGGTAGAAAACAGGATAATAAAATGAAGTTGCTTTTGATTCCAGGCAATGTTTCCTACTACTAATGTCAACAAAGTAAACCATTTTAACTGAATTTGGGGAAATAATACATCTTTCAGGAGTAAAAATATTCTTGCACAGAGAATACAGGCAAATACACCCATCATCAATTTTATATATGTGTGTGTATATGTATTTTATATATGTATACAGATATAAACACACACACAAACACGGAGAAAGAGAGAGAAACAGAGGGAAAATATACACACAGCTCCCTGTTCAGGGTGGCTGTCAGGCTGTCACGTAGTCATATTGTAGTATGTTTATAAAGAAAACTGCGGGCAAGAGAAAGCATCTAAGGTGTAGAAACAGAGTCTCCATCCCAGTGAGGTCTATTTGTTGAACACACATGAGCTGGGCTGTCTATAGGGCTGGTTGCATGAGGGTGTTTGTTTTGAAAGAATTCAGTGGAACCACAGCAGTCTGTTAAAATCTCTATTGACTGATACAGTCACTGGTCCAGAATGAACAAAACACCATCAGGAGATGTATATGGTCAAATCAAGTCAGATTCTCCATGGTCCACGAAATGAGGGAATCAGGCACTTCAGGTTGGGGAAAACTGGCCAACGTGGTTCATGCCTGGGTCCCAGAGAGTTCCAGATTATGGAGTCGCATCTGTAACAAAAATTTAGCATAAGTTCTTCAAAAGCTCTCAATTTCTTTTGACAAGCTTAGCCCTTTCTATAAAGTTAGCCCATCCCTTTGCCTCTCATGCACGTACCGCATACCGCATGCATGCATACACACACCACCCAAACTCGCCGTTATGTTTCCAGACCCACTCCCGTTTCCACATTTTCTGTGCAGTTTGACACAACCCAATCTCAACTCCTACAGCAGACATTACATGAACGCCTCACTCTGAAACTGCCTGCCTCTGATCCCAGCTGCAGCTAGAAGTTGCATGAGTGCTGGCTGACCTGGCACAATAGCCCATCTCTGCTTTTCTACCTCCTGCCTTTCTCTGAGGACTGAGAGCAGCCTCTTCCCAAGCACAGGGCACAGGCCAGGGATGAAGGGGAGTTAACGCTTTCTGCAGGCAGCCCCAGATCTGCAGGACTTGAGCCAGAAGATAATGCCCTATGTTTGCCATACTTGGGGAGAATGATTCTGCAGGCGCACTCACTTCACAGAAGTCTGATGAGGTCAGGCTGCTGTGGCCTGTAGCTGAGGGTTTGGTCATGTGCCCTCCATTTGCTCTGCTTCCTCCTTGCCTGTCTCACTCTCCCTGCTCCCTCACCCTTTCCACTTGCACCCAAGTCCTTATCTCAGGTTCTACTTGTAACAATTCCAAGTAAGACAGAGCTCATTATCATGAGCACAGAGAATGAGAGAAAATAGCAAAGCCACAAAATACAAGTTATTTGCTAGTGTCAGAGCTAGGGAAACTGAGAAGGTCACTGAACACTCTGGGCATCAGTTTTCTGCCAGCGAAAAAATGAGGAGGTGAACTAAAGGAGACTGTTTAACTCCCTTCCCAAGCTATAATTCCCCTGACGACACAAACAGTGTGTGACTCTTGACCATTGAGGAGTAGCAAAAATGCTGTGGCTTTGCTTGTCACATCATTCCAACCTCAGAGGCATAAGATGTGCACATTTTTCACAACGGGTGCTTCAAACTTTCTGAGCTCTCCTCAAACTTGACAACATTCAGTTCTAACACCCAACAAAAAAGGTCGAAGTCTCACCTGAGACTCATGAAGCCATCCAAGTTCCCTCAATTTGCACTCTCTATGTCATAATATGTAAACATAATCATCAATTTCTCCTTTTTCCCCCTGGTAGCACCAGCCCAGATTTCTCTTCCTAATCTGGGTTCAGAATTTCCATGCATCTGTGTATTCAAATCCATAGTATCTGACTCGGTGACTTGCACTTAACTGATATTCAGTAAGTAGTCATCAAAAGACTTACTGAACTTTTCAACAATCATCCCAGTTTTTGAAATATATCAACTGGAAAATTGCTTTGATGCCATTGTGACTTATGAATTTTTTGTTTATTTTCAATAGTGGTTTACAAACATTGCTTAATTATTTTCAATATATTTTAGAAAACTTAAATCCAGTTAAAGTGAAAATCTAGATTTTCACAGAAAGTACTAAAATTAGGCCTGAAGACAAAAAATGAAATCCCAGCCTTAACCAAAAGAATGCTCTTCTGTACCCAAACCCCTGGACGGACCTGTACCTGTGAGTATGGGTTTTTTGGCTGTGCTCACCGCTGCCATGAACATGTATTCACTGTTAGGGTCATGCACGCTGGATTGATACTTCTGAAAGAAAAAAACAGAAATGTGGGTTGTCATCTGCTCTTCCCCATCTCCAGATTTGCTTTTTGACAGTTTTATAGTCTTCATTGAAGTAAAATGTGACAAAAGTATATAAATGCGACTTAGGCTTTAGGCTAAGTAGGAGAAAAATAAGAAAAGGGCTTCACATAAAAAGAGCTTTCTACTGAACTTCCGTCCTCATTTTGCTTTTATTTTCTTCCCCAACAGACTTAGATGTGGGCCCAATATCATCCTCTTCCCTCTTTATCTCTTTTCACATTGCAGTCTGGCACAGATATACTCTCGTCTGGCCAATGACCATGCCGTATGGACGGACCTGAGCAGTAGCATGCTTGTGTAATATGTAGACTGATACAAGCCCTTTGGGAAACTGTAATGCGAAAACTAAAAAAAATTTCCCCAGCACAAAAATTTTTGTTGTTGTCATTGCTCTTTATCTTTCTGAATAGGTTTTGGTGGTTTTCTTTATTTCTTTATTTCTTATCAGCAAAGAGTCTAATAACTTACCATGTAAAGAAGCTGGCAACTTCCTTCTCAGCTACAACTGACATAACACAAGACCTTCTCACTGGTTCTTTTTAACTCAGCAGTTCAGCACAACTTATAACTACTTCATCTCTGTCCTGACTCTTAGGGAGCTTACATTCAAATATGCAGCCTGTGCTCAATAATTTTTAAAATATCAAAGGCATCTATTTTTACGTTTTAACCTTCGTCCTGACCTTTTGTCTTCCCTGGGCCCCAATTTCCTCATCTTTTTGAATAATAATAACAACAACAACATATCTCTCCACTGAGTCAAGTTCTATTTGGAATACATGGGTTATAAAACAAATAAATGAATAAACTTCTGTTCTAAGTGCTTAATTTGTTAGCTATATCTTATGGGAAAGGAACTGGCAAAAGTAATGTGTACTTTTGATGAGAAAATAATCACTGATATACCTCGGTAAAGCAGATTCGAAAAAAGATAGGAATTGCTCACCTTTTTTGTAAGCCAAAAAGTAAATAAGCATCCAAAAACACAGACTAAAACAAGAGCTGCACATCCTATGGACAACCAGAACTTCAGTAGGCAACAAAATTGTGGGAGTTGTGGTTCTGTAGTGGGAAAAAAGATAAATTTAAAAAAAAAAAAACAACTCTGAGAATCAAATCTCCTTTTTAAGTGCTGAACTACAGTTCTTTTTATCAAATTCAAAACACCTATTTAATCAAATGAAGCTTTTCTTCATTACAATCATGAAATCCAGTCAATGGCAACTAACACCATCCCAGTATTATAGCAAAGGTCCAGAAGCAGAAACCTGTTGATAGAAATGGCTTTTCTGCCGATATTTTTGCAAAAGATTTAATATAAAAACTAGTATATTTTAGTATATTTATACTGTCTTTTCTATACTAAATATAAAACATGTTATAAAACTATGATTTTTCAATCATCTCACTCCATTCCACAAACACAGCACAAAATCAAACCTAAAATCTTAGGTGAATAGAGATCATAGCCATGAAGTTGGTTATTTGTCTTAATTTTTTTCCTAATTTTTAATGGCATAGGTGTTTTAAAGACAACATGACCTATTTCTAACTCTGCAGTCTATTGGATAAATTACATATTTTTGATTAATACTAATTAACAATAATAGTAATAAATTATGGCTTACATATCTCCATCATAAATGATTGTCACGAACTCCATGTTAATGAGCTCCTACGCAACAGTTCCTTATTTGTCTAATTGTTTTCATTAGTAAGAAAAGTTGTCAAAACAGGTATGTATTCTTAAATCTGGAAGATGAAAGCAATGTCTTACCATAAATATGCAAATATTCTCTTCTAAGAATGCTTTTAAAAGGAGGAGGATCAAAGATTGACAGTTTGCAGAAGTAATAGCTGGCGTGAGAACGGTCCAAGTTATATAGAAAGAAAGAGACGCCATTGTTGGACAATTGAGGTTGACAAAAACTCAGATTTTCAATAGACACGGTGCTTCCACTTCCCTTTGTCTTAGTGAGATTACAGAGTATTTGGCTCCCTTTTAGTAATTGCATTTGAAATTGTTGGACAGTCTCGGGATATTTGCATAAAACTTGTACACCTCCGTTGTGAAATGTAAACATCTCATAATTGGCAGATTCATTGACTTGTCCTGGATAAAAGAAAGATAAAGCAAAAGTGACACTTCATGAGTATGTCACCCCAATAGCTGTATTCTAACATAAAAGTCATTTCTTCTGTTCATAAAGTCCTCTCGATTGCACAAAAATGAAGGAGCTTTAAACACCCCACCCTCCCGCCAAAGAAAGAACATAAGGTAAAACTGTGTCCTAGGGGAAAAAAAACTAACCAGAGACTTGCTTACTATATGTGAATATATAATCTGGAATACACTGAATATTAAATAATATATGTACATAGCATGAATCAAACAGGTATGGTCCCTGCCTTTGGTTGCTTTTGTATGTAGCACACCATAATTTGTATTAGGAATGGAATACTACTCAAATAAAGGTAGTGGGTTAGGGTGGGTTATAATTTTGATAAAAGAATCAGAAAATGCCACTTTAAGGAAATGAGTTTTAGAATTGAAATTGAAAGATGAGTAGAACTTAGCCAAATAAGGAAAGATATGGGAAAAGATATAGTTCAGGAAAAAAAATTTGTAAAATTACAAAATACCTTAGACCACAGATGAATGATTATATATAAATGTATATTTACATTATAATACCCTCCCCTGGAAAGTAAAAGAGCAGAAAAGTCATTTTCAAATGATAGGAATGTACTTCCTCTCAGTCCACTGAGAACTGAATCAAGGCCTGATGATACAGCTAAGCCTCGGATTTTCATTTACTTCTTCAGTTTTTAAAATAAATGTAGGCTCCTCCCCTCCCTTTCCCTTTTCCCTGTATTCTTGTGCTATAATTGGGTTTTAGCCTTCATATGAAAGCTATAAATTATCCAATGTACTCATTAGACATTCTTGTCATTGTCACTGGTCGGGTCCCAGGACTGGATGGTCTCTGGCCCTGGCTTATCTAAGTTCCAGACGCTACGCTACCTTGCTCAGGAACAATTGTTCTTAGGTGCCTGAGGGCTATCTACTTTAGCAGAAGAGAGAGTTAGAAAGATAGTCTTTCAGGGAGTAAAACAGTCTTCTTAGAAAGGTTAAGTCTTAGCAGTAGAAGGATAGATCTTAGCAGCCTTTAGCAAAGCTTATTAATCTTCAGCAGAGAGATGCCGTACTAGCATTCTGCAGGTAGGAGAAGCGATTGAGTCAGAGTGAGCAAGTCCGTGATTGAATGTGCACGCTCCCGACTGCTTTCTCTTCCAGCCTCTTAAAGACACAATCCTGTGGCTCTTAACATCACAGGTGTAGAGACTGCCAATTCACTAAAACTCTCATCTCAAGAGCTCTTTCATGCTTGTTACCAAGAGCTAAATCCCTCCCCATGCCCTTTTCACCAACGTGTTCCATTATCAAGCTATCAGGTGTTACCTATAACTCTCATTCCTCCTAGCCATAGGCTATATGGGCTGCTACACATTCTCCTGTGTTTTAAATATTTAATCAGTGAAAAAAATTATTAAATTGCTTCCATAAATTTATGTATCAGTAAAAGTTTGCTTAATGTATTTTTATTCCTGATAGGCAGAGGTGGTTATTGGAATAATTATTTTTGATCAGTGATACACAATTTTGGTTTTTATTTTCATAGATCAATTTTTATTGAATAATGTTTGTAGAACATTCTATAATACTTAAGTTAGTGCTTTCAGTCTGCTTCTCACCAGAATAGTGTTCATCGTACCCGATAGGTAAGTTATTCTTCAAGAACCTCCCGCCCTCTCTCTTCCAATGTCCTTTACACCTTTGTGCCCATGTGTGCACATTTAACTCCCAATTATTATTAATAGCAAGTTCATATTTGTTTTTCCATTCTTAGATACTTCTTTTAGGATAATGGTCTCCAGTTCTATCCAAGAGATGTGTATGGGTGTTTGTGTGTACATACACAGTAAACATAAATATATACAATGTGTGCATTGCGTACACCCACAACTACTTATTTATCTTTACAACCACAACAAGGGAATTGCCATGTTCTCAAGAGAAGCCAAAGTGAAGGTTAAGTCTTTACGTCTGGAAAATTGAATGTAGACGTTATTCTCTACTTTTTCTTCCTAACTCATGGAGTGTTTAGAATAAGAAGTAGCAAGTAGTTCTGAAAATGAAAAGTGGAAGGTGGCAGAAAATGGGCGAGTTGGTTAAAGCATGTGTAAGAAGTTGTTTGACCTTAGGCCCCTCCTTTATCTCACATAGCCAGGCAACACTACCCTTTACCCACGATGGGAAATAATTAAAGTTTATTTTCTGTAGAAAGTGGGACAGAATGCTAAATTAAAAAGCTCCACGGATATCTGAGAGGTTAGACTACTTGACTGAAAATAAAGATTTAATTAAAATGTGATAATAAACAGAAAATCTCTTGACATTCTTTAATCATTTAACTTTAGGAGCATTTATTTCACAGAACAGTGGAGCCTTCCTCTCTGAGGATAGCGTCCTGCTGAAAGAAAAACAGACATTGGCAACTTCATCTCTTTCACTCAAATCCATTGATGGAAAACCCCTTCCCTTAGGCACACTAAACTTTCAAGCAGCTTTTTAATAACTCAATCTTGAGTATAAATTAGCATCTGGGAATTACTTATCATGGAAAGTTGTTTTTTTATTAGCAATTTTTTGTTAGAAACTGTCACATTTTATTAGGGATTTATAAATAAAACAATTTCTAACTTATTTATGTTTTTCTATCAATACACATGTTTGCAAATATATTTCCTAGATGAAATTTTTTTTGGCTTTTTTCTTTTTTTTATTTTTACATATACATGCATTTATTAGGTTTATACTTTTTGCCTTCACAGAATTAAAAAGGCTTAATATTTAATAACAATAACAGTGTTTAACATAAGGACTAGAAACAAAAACCTCAAAAAGAAAGAAAGAAGATAAATACATTCAGAAAAGAAATCAGACGATTACTGCATGGAAACATTGAGCAATATTAATAACAATAATGCAAAGAAAGTAACATTCACATTGTCAAATAAGAGTGAAAAAAATAAGTCTACTCATTTAGTGTGTAGAAAAAAAAAAATAAGTTAACTGATGACTCCATACTGAGCCTCAGAGCTAAAGCATCCGAAAGCATACTATAATAGACATACTCTTATTATGGAAAGATTTAACATAGGATAGAAAAGTTAAAAAGAAAAAAAGAAGAAGAATGAATGAATGAAAGAAAAGAATTAGTGGAAATGGAAACACTGAAGGTAAGATGAGAGAAATGGGAGTGCGTGTACTCTGTGGCCATGCAGATGGGTGCCACCATTATAGAATATTGTTCATCACCACTGCAAATAAGATTGTGCTACATTTCACAACATGAATGAGACTGGAGAATATTATGTTAAATGCAATAAGCCACACAAAGAAAGAAAAATACTGCATGATTTCACTTACGTGTGAAATATACAGAAATAGAGACCAAAACAGTGGTTACGAGGGGACGGGTAGAAGTGAGGAGGAAATGGGAAGTTAATGGTCAGAGACTATAGAGTAGCAGTTCTATCCATGGCCAAGTATAGAGACTGAACGCATACCATGAAAACTGTAGGCAATAACATTGTATTGTATGAAAATTCACACTAAATGAGCAGATTTTAACTGCTCTTGCCAAAAAAAGAAAAAAAAATGGGTAACCATGTGAGATGTTGAATTTGTTAACGTTTTTAATCTTCTGACTATCTGTATGTTTCCCTTAAGATCATGTTGCATACCTTAAATGTACAAGATGAAATTTATTTTAAAACACCAGTAATACTGGCAGTAGAGGGAAAAAAAACCCTCCACATTTAACATGTGAAGAGGAAAAAAATATTAACTACAGCAGCAACAATACATAACAGAATGCTGCATAAAAAGCAACATGGGGAGGGTAAAAATGTTCCTCTTAGAAAATAAAAATAAGATAGCACCAATGAAAACTCAATCTCCCAGAAAATAAATAACAAAGACAAGTAGATATAAATAATGTTTTTAAAAATATATAATTTAATAATTAGTCCAAAATACAGGAGCACTTAAACTTGAAGGAAGAAGTAGTCTAAAAGAGAGGGAATTAGAAAAAAAAATCAAAAATATTTAACCCAAATGAAAGTCACAAGTCTTTAGATGAAAATGTATATCTAAGTATTGAGTATAATAATACCAAAAATACACAACAAAATCCATTTTATGACATTCTAGAACATTGGAGTAAAAAAATTACCTAAAAACAGCTATTGAGAAATAAATGAGCATATATAAGTGATCAGAAATCAGAAATATTATCTGACCTTTTACTGTGCAACTTCACAAATTATAAAAAAATGGAGATAAATTTTTTAAATTCTGAAGAAAAATTATTTACATCTTAGAATTCTGTATCTACTCAATTACCAATAATAATGTAGAGTAATAAATATTAAGACACATACAATTTCCAAATTTCTCATCTGTTATAACCTGTTACTACTTCACGAAGTAACCTAAGAAATACAAGAATTCAGAAGTACAACTAAATAAGAAAGACTTGATAAACTTTTGTAGTAAAGTTTATGCCAGCTAGAAAGAAGTCTCAAAAGAAAATAAGAGTGACACTCATATATTATCTTCTGGGTATGTTAATATGTCTAGGAAATTTGTACTTTCACTGAATGTTCTAGATTAGTGGTAAACCCATTGAAAATTAAGCAAAAGAAAATGCGAGGCACTTAATAACATCAGGAAACACAAAAATATATAATGAAATAAATGCAATTAAAGTATATCCTACATAGGTCATCCAGAAATATTTGTGTATAATGTAAATACTGAATATGTACTATATTCTTCATTAAGAAGCTGTAAGAGTTTGTATGTGTTTGTAATATGAGAATAAACAGAATAAAATTTTATAGATAGATTTTCCATGTTAGAATTTTAACGTTTTTATATCAAACTGCAAACTGCAGTGACTTTTGCCTACATAATTGCCAGGAAAAAATAACTAAAAAATTAAAAGTGGTTGATTCTGGGAAACAGAAATCAGTGATAGGAAAGCCTGGAGCCAAATTCTATTTTAATTTAAATAATAATTATTTGAATTTTAATGTCATGTATATAACCACTTATTACCTTATTATAAAAATAAAATATTATAATAGGTAACTTATAAGAGAACAGCTTACACCTAGAAAGACCCTACAGAATTTAGCATGTAAACCCATTTATCTAAGACTTATTTTAGAGATAAGAAAGTATTCAGAAATTTTCAGTGATACAGAACCCAGTATTTGAAAGCTCCTTATTATTTACACTTATCTTTTGAGAAATCTTATTTCATGTTAAAAAAAAAAAGTTGTAAACAGATACTTAAAATAGTACCGCTGATGGTGCATAATTTGGAGTTCTGACTCCCAACTCAGAAGTAAGTGCTTGAAGTATAGCTCAGAATGAACCTTTACTTTCTTTCTCTTCCTTTATACTTTGGTTATTTTCTCCATTCATCCGGAATGCAAACAATATCTTAACTGGTTGTTTGTAAACTATCTAAATTATATATAACCTTAAGCAGATAATCTTTAAACATTTTCCATTGGAAATAGAGTGGAAACACAATAAATTTTCAGTGATTCAATTATAGTCATAATCTTTAGAGGAAAATAAAAATTCCACATATAAATTTTAAATTACTTAACCAAGAAACTCACAACAAGAGATATTTGGTAACTTATTAAATGCCGGGGAGCTGGTTTATGGCAAAACCGGGACTTGAAAGCAGATTGTACATTTTCTAAGCTTGTCAATGTTGCTAAGCACTGATATAATTTTTAATGTTCTGTATAATTTCATCAGCTATCATTTTTTAAATGGCATCATATCCCATCAACTTTACTGTTGTCAGACAACTAGGCTGTTTCTTGGCCTTCATTACCATAACTGTCTTTGAAAAATTATGCATATTTAGTATATAGCACTTTACATTAGGTCTTTGGAATGAATCTCTGAGTGAAAATGAAAAAATATATCTAAGCCTATGGATATTTTTGTGACCTTTGCAATGTATCATTAAATTGATCCCAAAAAATGTTATTCCAATTTTCATGTCATGGAATAATCTATTAGTTTCAACACAAATTTCCTAAGACCAGCTTACTCTATTGTATGTACATATTTTTTGAGACAGAGTCGGTCTCTGTTGGTCTGGGTGGAATGCTGTGACATCCATAGCTCACAGCAACCTCAAATGCTTGGTTCAAGCCCCAGCCCCCCAAGTAGCTGGGACTATAGACATCTGCCACAATTCCTGGCTGGTTTTTCTATTTTTTTTTTTCTTTTGTAGAGAGTCTTACTCTTGCTTGGTCTTAAACTCCTGAGCTGTAGCAATCCACCCACCTCAGCTTCCAAAAGTGCTAAGATTATAGGCATGAGCCATGGCACCCGGCCTGTTACTCTATTATTAACAAAGAAAAAATATGGGGAGACTATTGACCTGCTGTTATAGAAAAAATTCTAAGTCTCTTATATACATTATTTTAATGCCATCAATATCTATTTGCCTAATCTGCATTGCTATAGCTGTCATTGCTATTGCCTTTATCAGTATCTTCCAGCTAATAGTATTGTTAGCAGATGAAATATTTAGCAAAGTGGATATACGTGTATCTTTAGAGATTTGTTATAAGTCAAGTTATTGAGTCAATAAGCAATTGAGTTGAAACTTAACCATCTGTTCCCTCTTCTGAAGACATGAACAATCAGACTTGCCTTATATACTCCTCTAGGGAGGAGTAAATAAAATAATTCAGGTAAATACTTAGACCTATTGGATATTCCCAATAAGCACTACATATTACAATTTATAAAATGATCCATAATAGCATAAATAATACCACATCTTATGTTCATCAATGGTCTAGAGATGACTGTTCTTCACATGTTAAAAAGGTAATGATTCTAGACATTACATACAAACATAACATTTTCAGCAAAGAGCCACCTATCTATTTTGTAAATAAATTATTTTGATGTTAACAACAAAAAGAAAGTGATTGTGAATGTATTGTCCATATTAACTTAAAGATGGAAGAAACTTTTCCTTTGAACTTTGAGTAGCAATCTAAAGGCTATAAAATAGCCTCAATAAATTTTAGGGATAATTGAATCATCTTATGTGCTCAGTGCTTGCTTGTTCTTCAAATAAAGTGGATACATTCATTTTTTCCCATAAAATTCTTTGTCTAGATAGAATTTCAGGTACCTAATAATATATCTCAAAAGAATGATATTTAAATCCTGTCACTACATGGAAACCATATTGATTGGTCAAAGGAATTCTTTACCCCCTACTCTCAACTTTCATTCCTGTTGATACAGGAATTTATTTCTTGTATATAACTTGACATTCACTCATTTCAAATGGACTCCAGCAAACTGGCTTTATACCCCTTTAATCGTCTCCTCACAAGATTGTTAGTCATTTTCCTGACATTTGAAGTTCACGCCTTTATTATTACTGTTATTATATGTTACTAGTGGTATCCATGATTTTGTAAAGATTATCACACAATCCTGACTGCTGGGTATTAAAAACCTTTAGGTTCTACAAATTTTCTATTGTCGTTCTCCATTTCCTCCTCTTCTCAGAGTCACACATCTGAATTTAATGGAAACAGTGCTCATTAAAACCTCCTTTTTGTTCCGCTATGACTACCGGCAAGATAGGGGACACTTCTCCCAGTGTCTCCACCAATTTGAAAACCTTAGGTGTTCTCCCGTCCATTTCACTTTGTGGGGTGAGGAGGTTGGGAAGTGGAGCTGCGAGGCGGAGAGTGAAGATAAAAACAAGCATATTAGGCAACTCAGAGGACATTTGCTTGGTTCTACATAGGAGCCACTTAAAATTTTCCTTACAAATGTTTTGAATTCTGGTCCTAAATAATTACTGGAAACTAATTTTCAAATGACACTCAAGTGTATACTTTGCCCTTTGTCAAATCACTTGGGAAATTCTTTCCTCTGCCATAAATGTCTAAGAACCTTTCAGTAAAAAGGTCAGATAAGTTGAAGATTCTTATGTAATCGATCCGTAGGCATTGGCATTTGTTTTTGAATTTGGACAAATGTTCCCGTCGGTCTTTGGCTCAGGGACATATTTGAGCAATCGATCCTTTTAACTGAGTCATATCTGAGGTATTTTTTCTCTCCTAGAAGAGAAAACTTAAACTACAGATATAAAACCGTGCTTCAAGGCGCCTTTAATATCACTTTCAAAACTAACACAATACTTTTGTCCAGCATTCTAAACTTCTAAACTTACCAAATGAACAAAAACCTTGAACAAATCAAAATCTTCATGTAATTAATTACCATGTACAGTGGAAAAGGTATGTTTTATCGAGAATATAATCTATCGGCACCAGGGCAAAAATATAATATTATTTTAGCCCCTTTGCATTCAGATGTGTCCTAGATTTTAGGATTTATGTTTTTCAGGAATCTATGTTGACGAAACACTCTATAATTATTAGATTGTGGCACTGGCAGAGACAAGGAAAGAGGAGACAGACTCAGACTCCGAGTACCCTTCAATTCTAGTGAATACTAACTGCTGCTTCCTAAAAGAAAGGTGTGACAAATTCAACCTGTCACCAAAGGACCCCGGTCTGACACGCAGGTGCCCAGCATTCAGCAGAAGAATAGCTAGATTGGCATTGCTGAGTGGATGCCACACCGCTAAACCCGAGCAGGGCCTCCAACTCCCACCTGTGACAGCTGTATTGATTCAAACACTGGACGGGTAGAAGAACAGAAATGGCTTGTAGTTGCTGGACGTGTATCCTGTCCGTCTACATGCTAAATGCTTCTGCTGTGGAGGGAATTCTTCCATGACGGTCCTATGAAAGTCATAGACCACACTTTTAACGTCCTCACCCACGTGCACATTCCTGTGCTTCTTGCGCAGAGTACTTTGCCTTTAGCTTCTTGAGTTTGCTCTGTCAAGGTCACTGGAAGCAACCAAATGATTCAGCTCTTCCCAGTGGTTTGCATCTTTCCTTATCTAAGGTCACTTTCTCCTCACTCACCAATGTTGGCCAGGGCACTTCTGTAACAGTGGGAAGATTTCTTGCCACCTCTGTCCTGCAGAGCTACCCTCACAAGGCCTGCGGTAAAAGGCACATCCATTTTCAGCCTATGACAACATTGGAGATGACCTGCTCACGGGTCACACCTGAGTTGAGGTCTTGTCACTTTCTATTAGCTCAGTGAAAGATACCCCCTACCAGGTGACAGGTGTTAGCTGAGAAAGGGATGTCACACACTGTAGATACGTAGCTGGAGGGTGTGGTCTATGTATCTGTGTTACTTAGTGGTGTTTTCTGGACCTTTTGGGACTCATACTGAATATAACCCTTTCATTACGTGAGGAATTTTTGCTACCTCTGTCCAATTTGAGAGCTCAGTGGATGTTTCATAGTCAGAGCATAATGGATAGTTTCACACACACAGTCACTCAGTATTCCATGGTCAGGGGCTCATTCTCCAGCAGGACCTGGCTCTAGCATATGAGAAGATGGTTTGTAAATAAAAGGCCGCTCATCCCTACTTCTGTTACACCAGGGTCTGTCCCGTGACTCTTCTACTGGAGTCTCCTCAATGCTTCCCATCCATCACGACATCCAGTACTACTGGATTTTCTTGCTTTGAGTGGCAGGACAGCCTTTTCCTTCAGCTTAAAACTGCTGCCAGATCCATATTTTGCTCTGTGCCCCACTAAAACATGTCATCCTTTCCAGGCACCTCATAAAGGAGTCATAAAATTATTTTCGAGTGGTGTACGCATAACCAGCCTCCAAAGCAAGGCTGTCTAACTACGCTGTGTTTCCCTTACTGCTGTTAACTTGTCCTTTACTTTAGAGGTGATTATCCTGCATGCACCAGAAAACTGGGTCTCTAAAAATTTCACCAGAGCATAAGAATCCTTTATCTGTGTATGGAAAATTTCCTACTTTCTGCCACATCTTTGATTTGTTAGGGAATACAGAGCATTTACCACTTCCTGTTCATCAAGTCTAATTAGCATAATGTCTTTATTGTAAAGAAGCAATGAGATGTTCTGAAGACCATCATGTCCTTTGAGGTCCACTAAGAATATTATATCCAGAAAGAGATGCTGAGACTGGGATACCACATAGTTACATCCACAATTGGCTGTCATCATGTACTATTCCTGTTCCTGTAGTGTTTCTGAGAACTGCGCACACTCTGTTTATATGGTCTTTCAGGGTGGCACTTGCTTCTGCAGTCCCACTGAAATGGGAAGTTGCTTCAAGTGCTCAGGTCCATTTTTATTCAAACATAATCTTCCCAGGCTCCAGGATCCCACTATGTTCTTTTCAGGCCCCAGCTTAGCACAGTGGACCTGTCAACATCGAGCTTAGCCCAGTAGACCTGTCAACGTGGAGCTTAGTGCAGTGGACCTGTCAAGGCCAAGGTTAGCCCAGTGGACCTGTCAACACTGAGCTTAGTGCAGTGGCCCTGTCAACACCAAGCTTAGCCCAGTGGACCTATCAACACCAAGCTTAGACCAGTGGACCTGTCAACACCGAGCTTAGTGCAGTGGACCTGTCAACTCCAAGCTTAGCCCAGTGCACCTCTCAACACTGGGCATTCGGTCTCCCTGTGCTTTCCACACTGGGTCAGTGCATGGGCTTAGAAATATTCAGTCTGCCTTCTGAATTCAGGAAGTCAGAGTTTCATTAACCCTGTTGTGGCAGCCTCTAGCTTTAACAGCATTTCTGACTTGAAAATTAGGTGACCTGATTCTGTCTGTCATTTTCTTTATAACTTATTCATTTATAACTTAGTCATTTAGTAAAATCTAGCAAGTCACAACACTGTACAGTAACCATTGCCTCTATATTAAGCCCATGCGAGAGGTACTACATGAAACAGTCCCCTCCAGTTCCAAGTGTCCCCTTCTCCCTCATCTTAATCCACCATAAGAGAGATACAGTTTTTATACCCCCCACAGGATGTGGGGTCCTTATTCAATAAGCCTTTGTTCATGGCATACTGTCACCATTGGTCTCTACAAAGTCACTGTCCTCTTTATACTTATTTATTCCTTCTTCCTTCCTTCATCCATTTTCTGTTTTCCTATATCTCTCTATCATACCACTTCCTACATGGGAAACTATTGCAATATCTTTCTTTTCCTTATATATGTTCTTGGAAAATATCTACTTTAAACACAATAACAGTAAAACTCAGCACTGTCTTTTATCTTTTAAGATTAATTCCTATACCATTTGAACACAGTTGCATCCATCATGACATCTCTCTTAAAGGCTTAACATGCATCTGCCTAGAATAAGGACATTTTTTCCCTACATTACTATAATCATCAAACTGAAGAAATTAGTAACTCATTAATATCATCAATATCTAGTTCACATTCAAATTCTATTCTTTTTCCAAGAATGTCTTTTATAGCTATTGTTTTCAGCCAACATCCAATCTAGTTTTATTAACAAACTAGATGTTTTATCTGGTTAATCATCTTTTAGTCTGGAAGAACTTCTCCCACTATTTCCCTATAAAAAGATGTTTTAAACATTCAGGCTCTATCTCCAAATACTGTCACACTTGGGTTAAGGCTTCTAAATATGAATTTTAGGAGTGGGATACAATTCATTATGTAACAACTGAGTAAGGTTTTCCTGGAAAAGTATGAATAAATGATAACAGGTAGATTCTGTGGGAGAAGATAGAATAATGAAAACTGTAAGTTGTATATTTAATTTCTTAGTTCTGTAGTGCCCTCTTTTCTTTTAATTAAAGCTTTGCGGTAGGAGAATGCAATTAATCTGCATTGTAATTCTTTAATAGAACCCTTAATGTAGTTTCTTGCTTAACTATTTTCCTTTTTCAGGAAATATCCAAATGACACCACTCCCTTCCCAGGTACCCCATGCCACCCAATAGAGTTACCCACCCCCCCACCCATGCAAGATTGAAAACCATTATCCCTTGAACTTTCTAACTTCCTTTATTACATATCTTACACTAGCTTGTGCTGTGGCTCTCTAGGTCTGCAGCCTGTTTTCAGCGTTTTCCTACTTGGATGATACAGATTCTCTTGCTTGGAGTCCACAATAGTTTATAGCTCCCTTTTTGCACAATTCCCCTCTGATTCTGCTTCAACATGGTACTCAGAGAAAACTCTGATGTTCTCACTTATTTATCATCCCTTTCACATACGAGATTTTGTATTAGACTAAGTCTTTTTGTTGTTGTTTGTAAGTATGAGCTCCAGGTGATTTTATTTATTCTCACTTTTGGTCTTTAGAGGTTGCATTGAGGGATTGAGATTCAGGCAGTGGTCATGTTCTAAACTATGTAATTTTCTGAGGATACTTTTCTTCTTTTTAACCAGAGACAGTCATCTAGTTTTTGCCTTGCTTACAAAAATGCTACTTTAAGAAACTGGTTTATTTGGATACTAACAAACAGACATCAAAATAACTCATAGTTCAAAGGAAGAAATTTAATGCAATTTAAGGCTGAAAGATAAAAACACTGAAATCTTGAGGGATGCAGCAAATCTCAAAGATTTTATTTATAACACCAATGCATATATTAGGAAGTAGTTGTGTCTGGTATGAGATGGTGCCTCTTATATCTCAATTACAGGGAGTTTGCCCAGAATCCCTGCTGCTGCTTCAAAAATCTAGGAGATGAGACTCCACGTCCCAGAGGCCACGACCAGCCTAAGAGAGGCTTCCCTGTATGTTCCTCTGGCTACTGATTTTGACTCGGCACCTCCTCAAGGGCTTTCCCTGTCTTTGCTTAAAATGCACTGAGGTCTCAGAGGCTTCAACTCCTCCTCCCTTTTTTTCCTTGTTTTTCCCTCATTCCAAACCAGTTCTGCATCACAGTTTTTCAGCCCTCTGCCTCTCCCGGCTGCCTCTCTATTTTCTCTCACAGGCATTCCTCCTAATAAATCCACTGCATTTTAAATCTCATTGTATAATAGCTTCTTGGAAGACCAAGAATAATAGAAATAACAAAAAAATGAGTTAATATATTACTTAATATGTCAGTAAAAGGGTAACAATAAAAAATAAAAAGAATTGTAGGAATGACAATATTGGTAATTAACAAAATACAAAAAAAATGCTTCATAGAGCATTTTTGAAAAGCTAGAAGTTTGTTCTTTGAAAATAATTAAAATGAAATGTAGACAAAATTAGTAAAGAAGCTATAACTAGAATATACTATTAGTAGAGGAAACTCAGCTTTAGATACAATGGAAATTTTAAAAGGGAAGAAAACACTCCAATGACATGTTAACAAAAATAAGTAAGTTAAATAAATAAATAAATCCTCACACAAACTGAATTATTGACCAGAAAAATATAAGTTCCCTAATGTGACCCTGGTACAAATAGAAAGCCTGAATCGATTTATAACAGTAAATAAATTAAATTTAAAAATAATAAATGAAAAATCTTCTTACAATAAAACTTCAGGGTCAGAATGGTTTATGATTAAGCTATACCACTTAGAGTAGATAATTCCAATTTTATAGAGCATTTTCTAAAGAAGATTAGAGAAACTTTCCAACTTTTTCCATTGTGTTAGTTTAACCCTAATGTTACACGCAAAGGACACCATATTCATAAGAACAGAAAATTACAGTCAATCTCGCAGATAAATTTAGGGGCAAAATAATTAATCAAATACAAGGAACATTCATCTAAATCTAGGAAATTTTTTAAAAATTGCTTTGTCACTGCGACAGAAGGCATGTTATAGCATTGGAACATTCATTATGTAAATCACCACACTACACACGGTAAAAGCAAAAATCAATTATGTGATTATCTCAAATTTTGTTTAAAAAGCATTTGCTTAAACTCAATTCATGGTTATAGGGAAAAACACTTTAGCATACTAAGAATCAAAATGGACTGTTAAACTCTGATGCAGAGGACTTCAGAGCAAATGTTTTATTTAGTGATAACTAGAAATGTGCTATCACTTTTTAACACTGTACTTCGGGTCCCAGTTTAAAAAAGAAAACAAATAAATAAAATTGCAAGAGTGAGAAAGATACAAAATTGCAATTATCAAAGGTGAGATAATTATCTATTTAAAAATGCAAATTAATCTACAAAATATAATTCATAAGAGTTTAAAGATACTGCTAGGTATAAGAGCAATTATCTATGTATGCACCAGCCAAAAATATATGTATGTGTTGTGTGTGTGTGTGTTTGTGTATACTGAGGGTGCCAAAAATGTATACGCAGTGAATAGGTCTTATTTATGTATTACGTTTTGAAGTGGAACAAGATGCTATTAATCCAATGTAATGTTAATCACCATGCAAAATGCAGGTGAAAGAAACTGGTAGAAACAGGAAAGAAACTGGTAGAAGCGGGGCTGTGGATGGAGGGACACAAGCATAACTGGATGTGCTATTAGAAATTTGAGAGCACTGTGGAAGCACAAAGGCAATGGAGGGCTGGCTGTGCCAGAGAACTTGGCACACACCTGACAACCACACACTCCCACGGTTCCTGGGAGACGAGTGGTGCTGTGTGTGACGGGTCCAAGGGAAGATCCGGAGGCCTCCCATAGCAATAAGTCCTGCCTCTTCTCCTTACACACTCACCACAGAGTCTACCAAGCAATGTGCACAGCAGACAAGAGTTAGCAGGACAAGCCCACAGAGCATTCTTAAAAAGAAAAATGAAACGTTTTCATTTCAAGCTTATACATGCACCAAGATCTGACAGCTTATCTCCATGAGAATTTGCCAGGACAACAGATAGCACAAAAAGGTATGGTTGAGTTTCCCTCATGTTCTCCTGATTTGACACCCCTTAACTTCTCCCTGTGGGAGACCTTACACCAGGGGTCCTCAAACTATGGCCCATGGGCCACATGTGGCCTGCTGAGGACATTTATCTGGCCCGCTGGGTGTTTTTGCCACAGCTGCCTGTCCTGCTTAGCAGCCGACTCATCCCAGGCCGCAGTGCGCATGTGTGGAATGTGCACTGCACTCTCCAACTCCCCTCCTTCTCTCTGTCTCTTTGACTGACTCCTCCTCTCAGTCTCCCATGCACACTTGCATCACTTGTTCCGAATAGCAGTGACAAATATGGAAACAGACATTGACCATCTCATTAGCCAAAAGCAGGCCCATAGTTTCCATTGAAATACTGGTAAGTTTGTTGATTTAACTTTACTTGTCCTTCATTTGAAGTATTGTATTTGTTCCCCTTTTGTTTTTTTTTACTTCAAAATAAGATATATGGAGTGTGCATAGGAATTTGTTCATATATTTTTTTTAAACTATAGTCCGGCCCTCCAATGGTCTGAGGGACAGTGAACTGGCCCCCTGTTTAAAAAGTTTGAGGACCCCTGCCTTATACAATGTGGAGAATGGTGGAAGTCCAGCTACCCTGGTGGTGCTTTGGGAAGAAGTTGAAATGGCATGCACAGAGATATAAGTGGGCACTTTGGTCAATGTTACTCAAGTAGTAGTTCCCCAGTAATCCAAAGTGTCTGGGTGCTGATGGTGACCACTTCGAGCACCTCTTATAATTGCAGAAGTTAAACGTGGCTGGTATCCATTATTTGTTACTGGTATATATTGAGTGCTATAATTTCGACACAGTTTTTTCCTTTCTTAAAATGTATATACATTTTATGGAGCCCTGTGTGTGTGTGTGCGGGTAAATCAGAGTAGTATTTGGGAAATGAAAAGGACTTCAAAAAAATAATGAGCCAGAATCAGACTCACACACACAGTGGTAGTTGATCAATCAACACACTTCTCATTGTAACTTAATGCTGAACAACAAGCCAGTAAAAAGTGCTGACTCTATATTAAAAGGAATGAAAGGAATTAATTGGCCCAATTATAATATTCATTAGATCACTCTCTAACTCTAACTCATTACCATCTTTCCTATAAATTTCTCCCAATAAATTATGCATAAATTTTTTTCTCCTTTACAACTTAATGTTAATAATTCAATTTAACTTTCTATTTTATCTGAAATTCTCAAACAATTTTAAAAAAATTAAAAGAATGTATATGTGACATTACACATTACTAAAATCATTCATTGTGCTGTTGTCCTTTGGCCAAAGAGGAACTGAGATGTCACTGGGGTATATTGTATTAACCATCAAGTTCATACAATTAGACAATATAACTTGTTAGTTAAATGATAGTTAATTCCTTAGAGAAACAAATATATATGTTAACACAAGAGAGATTCATTTGAGCAGAAAACCATGCTGTGAGCAGTGTCAGCGTGTTTCTTTCTTTCTCTCTCCTTTTTTTAAAAATAGAGAGCAATCAATGTCTCTGACAATACCTGTCTGGCCACTCTGGTGCCAAAATCTCTGAGAAGACCCGTCTGGGAACTCTTTAGGCAGTGCCAGCAGGTTTCATGTTTTTTTGATAATGAGAAAAATCAAAATCTCTGAGAAGGCCTGGTGGGCAATTCTGGTGCCAAGAGCGTTTATTTACTTTTTAAATGCCTTTTAGGAGAGATTTTGGAAGCAGAGTGTTTACTCTTTTTGGTTAATTACAACCTTCCTGTATATTCATTTTGTTAGCCTAGATGTTGTTGAATGTTTTGTGTTTGCTTGTTTCTCCCTGGTAACAGAGCAGACTCGAGGGTGTGGTGAGTGCCTAGTACAATTAAGTCCAATCATAGATGCCTCCATTGAACCTCTGTTTCTGCTGTCACTGGAACAAGACGTACATTTATGAGCTCTATTGTGTTTCACTTCTCAAATTCTGTAAAGTTTCGCACTTTCCTGAGTTTATAAGAAACGCACTGGAGCATATCGACATTTGGCAGGAGAGTGTCAGAAAAGCATCTTTTTCACTGTTTTCATTTTAACTCAAGGCCTTTCTCTTCTTGTGCTACAACATACTCACAAAACAATTCTTATATTTGTGGGACAAAAGCAGCATGTTTATTTACATTTTTAATCTTAATAGATTATTGGCTTCTATATTGAAATGAAGAAAATATTTGGGTATTAAATGTTGGAACACCATTAAGGTTTTTTGAGACAGTGCCTTGCTATTACAAAATCACAGGTCCAAAATACCCACATTTACCTGAGAAGCCTGTAAGTTTTCTCCAGCAGAACACATCGAAAGCTTTACAAGTGCATTTTCTTTTGTCATTCTAATATACACTGACTGATTTAGACATAGACACATTTAAAAAGAAATTATTTTACTGCTTTTGATTTGTTTTCAATCAGAGATACACGTTTTGGGCTCTCCCTTAGATTTATCTTTGGCCCACAATTTTTTAAAGCCAGTAAAGCAATTTTTTGCTCTTAGAATTCTCAAATAATTTAAAAAAAATATTAGAAGAATGTGTATGTGACATTACACATTACTAAAATCATTCATTGTGCTGTTGACTGTTGGCCAAAGAGGGAATGAGTTATCCTTGGGCTATCTTTACCTACAGACGCTTGGATATAGACATTCCTCTTTCAGGGAAGAGGAAAAGGAGTTCCTCTAATTCTGATTTGCGATTCTAAGACGTGATTAAAAGATCCAGGGACGACATGAATAATATGAGTTAATTTGCATTTGAGTTGCCAGACTGTTGAATGCAATTCTGTAGAAATTGCCTCTCTTCTGAATTAATTTGCTGATACAGAAACAGAATAAAGAGGGGGGATAAACACTACAAAACATGTAAAACCAAACAGAAACATAAGCAAAACTTTTGCTAGAGTTCATTGCAAGGTATTCAGAATGTAGTAGTTACTATTGCAGGAGGGTGTACAAACACAGACCTCTATCTGTTAGCATGGCGTGCGGTGGTGAGGTCAGGAACGATCAGAGAAGAACTTCGGCGAATCGCGGTCTGGACCCTTGAGCACTTGGAGAGTTTCTTCTACTGGAGTCCCAGGTCCCTCGTGAACAACACATCTAAACTTGTGTTTAGACTGAATTAATCGTGAAGATAGCAAATAACTCATACAGCTTTTTAGCAGGAGTACATTAAGTTCTCAGTAGAGTAAGGGCGATAACCTGTTTACAGTGCTGGGAGCTTGCTACCACTTCCCGTTCCCTCCAGTATCATATGTGTAATGAGGTTTCATGGCTGACTTTTCCGAAATGAAAAATCTGAATATTTGTAAATGTATTACTGGGCCTTCAGCATGGGTTTTAGGTGGTTCTTCACTGGCCTGAAGAAGGGCAGATAGTACATTCTCTAAGGATTTTTCTCAGTTGATCCAGACCATTTACAAAATGATTGTTATTTTTAAAAAACTTAATGAAAAATTAATATACAATTCTGACCTGTCAGTATTAGAATTGGCTGTAGGCGTGGTTCTTTTCTGTAGAAAATACAGGTATGATGTAAGAAATTATGTGTTGAATTTGGAAATTCAATAAATATTTTCCCTAAGTAATTTAATGCTTCCTCAGAGTACTAGGTTATAGGAGTTTCCTCATGTTATTAAGTTGGAAGCTATTAGGATAAAAGATTGGAACTCAGCTGTAGGCTGTTTTACTGAAAATCCCCCTTTCAATTGGGTATAACTTAAAATAGTACATGATTTTTCTTTTATTATTTTAACTTGCATTCGATTGAGTGCATTTTAAAGTGGTGAATTTTCATATGATTCTTGGAGTAGAGTGTGATCTGATAAAAAATAATTTTGAGAAATGGCAACTAGAATGAAACCACTTACACTTTTCAAGACATTTCCATTTTTATGACTTACTTTTTTGAAGTGAATCATATACATAGAAATAATTGGTATATATTATTAAATCATCAAATAGTAAACAATTAGATGCTGTTATTTAAGGTTAATTTACTACTGTTAAAATTATTATGTTAAAATGTTTAAGATTTAGCATTTATTCATTTTTACCAGCTAAGTATAAATAAGTACTTATTTAAAATTTAGCCCTATCTGTTACCTGTCATTAGGTATTCAATTTTATTTAATTTTGTCAATTTTTTAAAATCCTATGACTTCATAAAGCCTTGACATAATCCGATATTTGTCTTTGCCCAAAATACATTTACTCTCCTAAAATTAACTTTTTATCACTAAGTTGCTGACTTTTGTTGCAGCTTTATTATTTCATTCTGGTAAGTGATACATTGATAGAAAGTTTAAGCATTAATCTTGAGAATGAAAGTAATGTAATATTCTAAATTGAATTGTGAAATAGTATTTTCACCTCATATCCCCAAACTGGCCCCCCTAATGTCAAACAACATCATCTAATGTTTGAAACTTTAGTTTATTATGTTTAATTGGTAAATGACATCTCGTGCCAAGAATGTAATTTTGGTTTTCTGCATTTTAGAAGCCAGAACACTGCTTAGATTTGGGAACAGAACATTTTCTACAATAATGTACAATTATATGGATATGAAAAAGCAGTTTTTAGATCTTTATATCAAAATTCCTTTCAAAGGATAGTAGTGAAGTCCAACATTTTTCTTAACGTTGACTGTGTTTGGTTTTTTTTTAAACCAAAAATATCACAGAAACATACTTTGTAACAGCGTAATACTATACCATACATTGCAATCAAGCCGTTTAATTCCAATAATGTAAAAACCAGTAATGTACAATTTGTATCCTTAAGTTTTTAAATGTCTCACAATTTAATTATGCAGTTTACAAAGCATTGTGTATAGTTAATCTCATTTGATTCTTACAATACCACAGACTTGGTGGAGTTGGTATTCTCATGCTAATTTCACTATTAAGAAAACTCAGCATCATAAAAGTATCTTGTTCAGATTTAGACCAGGAGTAACGGATGGAACCTGGACTACATTCTAGTAGTTTTTCTATTGTGAAAACTTGCTTCACTATATAGATCTATGCAATAAGTTACATGATATGTGTATAATACATATATATATGTGTGTGTGTATGCATGTGTATCTCATATATATATATATATACACACACACATGCCCAAGTGAATGACAAAAATAAATATATACTTTTTTCCTGAAATTATATAACCTCAGTATTTTTCCTCTAAGTAGTACATTTTTATGCAAAGTACTTTCCAGTTAATTTGGTTAACTGGACCTCTCACAAACTCTGTTAGATCAGAGAATAAATTGTCCACATTTCTAAAAGGATGACGTTACTTCACTAATTTTATCCAGTGAAATAATGGTAAAGTCAGAATTAGAATTCATAGCTCGCGGCCTGGCTCCATGGCTAACACTTATAATCCTAGCACTCTGCGAGGCCAAGGCAGGAGGATTGCTTGAACTCAGGAGTTCGAGACCAGCCGGAACCAGAACAAGATCCCAAGGGCAGGTGGATTGCTTGGGCTCAGGAGTTTGGGACCAGCCTCAGCAAAGTCCACTAAAAATAGAAAAACTAGGTAGGTGTCCTGGCAAGTACCTATTATCCCAGCTACTCAGGAGGCTGAGGCAGGGAGATTGCTTGAGTCCAGGAGTTTGAGGTTGTTGTGAGCTATGACACCATGACATTCTACCCGGGGTTGGGGGAACAGAGTGAGACTCATCTCACTTTAAAAAAACAAAATAAAAATAAAACTGCAGAAATTAAATACATTTGATTTTGCCTGTTTAAACACTAATTATTTTTAAAAAGGTAAAATTGACCAAGGGAGACATTAAAATTATCCCAAGTCAAGTAAAACAAAACTTCTAGAGAATGTTTCTGGTCACTGGTAATTATATCTCCCTGAGTGATTCTAACATACAGCCTAGGTTAAGAACCACAGGACGAGGGTAGAGGTCAGCAAACTCTGCTTGTAAAGGGCCAGGTAGGAGGTATTTTAGGCTTTGAGAGCCATGTATTCTCTATTTCAACAGCTCAACTCAGCCATTGGACGTGAAAGCTTCATAACACTGTGTGAACAGTGAGCGTGGCTGTGCGAAACACAGCTTTATTTATGGATTCGAATTTGAACTTTACATAATGTTAATGCGTCCAAAAGAGTATCCTACCTTTGATTTTTTTCTAACAATTAAAAAGTGAAACCCTTTTTGTTGTAGGACATAATGAAACAGGCTAGTTTTGGCTTTGGAACATGATTCACCAACCTCTACTCCCTAAAAATTAAACTGGCCTCTCACTGGTGTGTGTTTGACTTTATTTTATAGTATGGCAATCACAGAATGTCCAATAGTCTTGTACGTTCACCTGTCTTTACTCATAATGCATAGTGTGTGGTACTTGGAACTTGGAAGACAAAGAAATATATGAATATATATTTTTTTCTCCAGATAAATCAACGAGTGAGTGAATAAATAAATCAATGTTGCCCCAGAAATGACTTTGTGTTTTTTCAACTGATACACATTTATCAGTTGAGAGTGAAAATTAGTACCAAAAAATCAGGGATTTTACATCTCCACATTTATCTCACTAACATAACCCATGTGGCTATGGGCATAGTCACATGAACCAAGTGAAACACTTTATTTATCTAGCGTGTGTTCTGGGCTTAGAGCTTCTGTGTTTTGAAGTTTTCAAAGAAATACAAGTTTCTTTTTAAAATTACATAAATGGAATTATCTATTAATCTTTCTTAATGGGGCCTTTTTTTGCTGGATGTTTTTTACCTTTTGGCAATTCCAATTGCAATATGCCGCTTCTTTTGTTTGGTTTGTTTTCTTTTTTGTATTTTATGATTTTAGCTGGAGAGATTGCAGGCTGAAAATGCCCTGGAGTGGGACAAGAGGGAAATACTTGAAACAGAAAAACAAGGTCTGGAGAGAGAAAATAGAAGGCTCAAGATGCAGGTGAAAGAAATGGAAGAGGTCCTGGATAGCAAAAGTACAATAAGTGCAAACTCTCGAGACTGTGACTTCAAGAGGTCACAAATAGATCTGCAAGAGCGAAACAAGGTAAGGATGCCCCTGGGAGCACATGTCCTCCGACTGGGTATGCCCCGCCCAGAGCTAGGATGCTGCCTCTTTCCACACCTCCAAATCTGAGGGTTTCCTTTTGTGCTATCTGGTACCTGACACAGCTTGCCCTTTGTTCCACTGTGATGCTAAACAATGTTGCTCATGAATCTGAAACACATTGTGTTCAATTCTGGCTGAACATCTTACACTGTAACGAACCTTCAGAGAGTTTCCATATTTCCAAAAGGAAGAAAAAAAAAAGAAGAAGAAGAAGAAGAAAGGGCCCTTGTGCTTTTTGGTGCCACTTATGGCTCTGTCTCAGCATTTTCCAAGCCATTGATCTTAGTTTCAATAATCATATTTTTCTGTTAGTTTGAGCAGCTGTACAATAAGAATTGGTTTGCAGCGATGGTGCAGCGATGGTAAGTATTGGTACAAACATTCAAATTCAGCTAACACTCCTTGTTGAGTCAATTACATGCAGCAGTTTTTTTCTTTTTTTCCAAATAGATTTTATAGGCAATGGCATTTGTTAAAATTGGGAATAAATCCAAAGTCTGATTTGAGGAAATTGATTCAGATGTGTTTTATCCTCAAGTCGGCAGATGTAGTTAATGCTATAGATGGATTTATTTTTGATAAAGAGCTTACATATTCTTCGATGTGATTTAACTGGATAACTTAAAGTTGTAATTTGCATGGTTGAATGTCAATATGCTGCAAAATATATACATCATCTTCCTACTTT
Organism: Perodicticus potto; assembly: GCA_963574655.1. Lineage (NCBI taxonomy): Eukaryota > Metazoa > Chordata > Mammalia > Primates > Lorisidae > Perodicticus > Perodicticus potto. The sequence continues at coordinate 38,865 of CAUYRH010147663.1, read as the reverse complement.
TTTCCATTAAAGTATATATAGTATTTTAGTGCAAACTGCTCTGTAATAGTTTGATAAAGTAAATGTTATAAGTTCATATTTTTTAGTTGCATAAGCCATTTATACTCATATGAGCTCTAGAAGCTAAATAGCCAGAAAAATTGAATTTCACATCACTTTATTATTTGGTGGTTCTAGGGATTTGTTGCAAGTGCAAGATTAAATTGTATTAGTGTTTCCCGACTTGCCAATACAAATGTCTAAAGTTAAATGTTACAGCAATTGATCATAACTGTCTCTTACACAGATTTATAAATCATCTCTAATAGTGTGTTTGATTCTGACATACACACAATGGATATAGCCATAGAAGATTTTTTTGAAATTTCTACATCTAAAAGCACAGAATTACCCCAATTATGGAATGTGGTTCCATTATAAAAATACCTCTTTCTATTTGATTCAATGAATACAAGATGAGCATTTATTTATATTATTTTCTTTGTTGGTCACTGCTGTAGATGCTGGTAACAAGAAGATTAATGAATCATTATCTCTCCCCAACATCTTCAAAGAAAAATGCACATAAATTATTAATACTAAAACATGCTGATTGCTCATAATAAGGGGGAGTAGAAACACAAATGAAGAAATAATTCATTTTGTTTAATTTTGACACCCTTCTAGCTATCATAATATGAAATATTTCTTGAAAAATGAGAAATGATTTGGGCCTGCTTGGAGTGGACATATGTACTGATGGGTATGACCTGTCACCAGGGAGCACTAAGACCGGACCTGGGCTCTTTGAGACCCATATGGTTCTTTGACCGAGGACTGGGAACAACTTGGGAACCAGGAGGATTCTGGAAGGTCTGATTAAATAGGTGCATGTGCTGATTGAGTAGAAGACCGAAAGGTTCTTTAAGTGTAAATCATTTTGATGTTGGGAGTAGTGTTGGTGACTTTGCCATCTTCATTAATTCAGACTCACTGCTGAAACCAGAATAATTACTTATTATGGAACAACTTCAGGTCAAAATCCTTGGTGCAACAGACATCCTCGCCGAATCTCAAAATATCAAGATCCTGCTGTCTTCAAATGGCAAATGAATCATAGCTGTGTATAGAACATTTCAAAGTCCAGGGAATAATGTAGATTTTATCATGATAACAATACCACGTAGTAGTTTTAAGATTACTTCAGTAAGGACTAATGTATATGCATGTAAGTATCACATATGAGCATCATGTCTGTGTATGTGTGAATAACATACGAATTAGGATGAACAGATACGTATGAACACTATGTATTCATGTATGTAAGGACCATATGTGATCACCACATATATGTGTGTACATAGCTACAATACATGGGTACCATATACATATATATGTATACAGGCCCCATATATGAGTATCCCATATATATATTTGTATATAGGTATCATATATGAGTAGCATATGTATAAATATTGTTGAGGTACCATATATGACTACCAAATAAATATATATATAGCACATGAGTACCACATGTACCACACGTGTATGTAAGTACCCTGTCTGAGTACCATGTCTATATATGTATAAATGTTCCATGTATGAGTGAGGCAGTGGCCATAGGTAGTGAGGGCCACTACTGGAGAGACAGCACTGGGAGAGTCTTTAACAGAAATGTGAGCTCTCTTACCATGTGACGTTTGCATGGAACCACATCTACCCTATGTTTATGGCATACACCAGGCTACCTGATACTCTTTAAAGATACTTTTAAAGATTTTTAAAAAATCTTCAGTTTTAATAATCTTATTGTTCAATGAAATTTGTATACATGTATTAATTCAAGAAAGAAGGACTTTTCACATGGTTTTTCATTTGCTTTTTTGACTTTTAGTGTTTTAGGAAATACATTTTTAAAGAAAATGGCTTTCAATTTTAAATTGTGTTATTAAACCAATGACATAGTCATTGACTCACCTCCCATGAGTCACCATATGACATGACTCTCCATCTAGGCTTGCTTCATCCAGTATGTTAAGGACACGAGCACATCAGTCTTTTACAGCTTGAAAACAGTATAGCAACTCACTTTTTTCATGCATAAAATTATCACTCTGTAGTAATTATTTTTAGAGAATAAACTGCCAGCATAGACTTTTCTAGAAGAACCTCTGCATGCAGGTCTTTGGATTTGTTGTTGCTTCTGGAAATAACAGCACCATTCCATGGTTCCATAGCATCAGTGTAACTGACAAACATCAGACAGTAGAACTTCTTCAGCGGCAGTATCTGAGTGCTCCTTTTGGAATGTAGCCTGCATTTTAAATGATGGCAAAGACATCTGAGAACCAGCTTTGTGAAAACATCAGTAGAATCAGATGTTTTAAGGAGGAGAAATGAAACTACATTTAAAACTCTGACTCCACAGTTAATAGTAAGTTACATTCACTGTGCTTGATCATTAAAATTCATGTTTTTAATCCATCCTTTAAAAAAAAATCCAGCTGTATTTATGACTATGCAGATAAGCAGATATTGGAATAATTTATATGATTTAATAGATTAAAAAACATATTCATACACTCAGAAAATTTGGATTCAAAAATTTGAACTATTTGTTATAAAGTATTTTTAGTTTTCTAAACGTGGCTAAAAAATTGAAATGTATTAAACATTAGTTATCAAAAGTGGGGTGTACATGTCACACCAAGTTTTGAAAGGAAACTACCAACACATTTTTAGTTATTGCTGTTAGAATAGCCATATTATGTTTATAATACATATTAGTACAATAGTATATCTACATAACGTAATAGTTATATATCTACATAACATAATAGTATATCTACATAAAATAATTATGTTATTTTAAAACATAATTTAAAATTTGGTAAAGGTCAGGTGCAGTGGCTCACATCTGTAATCCTAACTCGGTGGGGGGCTGAGGTGAGTGGGTTGAGGTCAGGAATTGGAAACTAGCCTGAGTAATAATGAGATCCTGTCTCTGCTAAAAATGGAAAAACTATCCAGGTGTCTTGGTGGGCACCTGTATTCCAGATACAAGGGAATCTGAGGCAGAAGATTCACTTGAACCCAGGAGTTTGAGGTTGCTGTGACCTATGATGCCATGGCTCTCTACCCAGGTGATTCTGTCTCAACAACAACAACCTCAAAATTGGTAAACCCGTAATTTTATGCAAACATAAAAGGAACGCATGTCAACTAGTTTATTGAACCCATTAATTAAGAAGAAACTGGTAAGATTTTATAGCAAGTTGAAAGGAGGATCTGAACATCAGACAACCAGGCACGAAGGAATGTTGAAATAAACATTAATAGATTCAAAATAAGGAAACAAATTGCACTGTTACCAGATGAAATTCTCCCATGTGTGTGGAGAAGAATCATTTATATTGCTATGGGTTATCTACAAATTACACAGTTATGTGCAAAATAGCTTAAAGATGTTTCAAGTTGTAAGATCCTACAGAATCAGATTGTCTTACCTGGGGTAATGTGTTAGACTCAACTACAAGGACTATTTACTGGTCATTTCAAAGTCTTTCCCCATTTTCCTTGATAATATAAATTGATGTTTGTGCTTATTAACTCTTTACATATGAGAACATCAAACAAACACCCAGAGAGTGTCTTTCTAGACTAGGTATAGTCCAACTCTCTGTAAAGGTCAAGATTACAGGATATATTCATATTCAGTTATTTTAAAACACAGTTCCCTGTTTCACATTTAAGACTTTTACAAGCCTTCAAAAGAATAGAAAATATTTCGAGTTCTTGGCCGTGGTGCACAAGCAGGTCTTGAGCTGGATGGGCCCATGAGTCATGTTTTGTGGTTGGTCTCTAGGCTGAAATGTACAGAAGGGGCCAAGGAGAAAAATGTGACGGAGCAGTGCCCGGAAGGCATTCATCTTGTTCTGACCACACAAATCTTTTCGGATGGAACTTCCAGGTTTAAAGCATGGTCTAGATCAGTGTTTTTCAAACTTTTTAAAATCTCACTTGAACCCATAGTTAAACTTCTGCAGTTCATTTAAATTATGTTGGTCAAAAAAAAAAAAAGTAAAAACAACAAAATAATACACTTAACTACACTTTGAACTTCTTTTGCAAGTAATTTGATTAATGACCTTTAAAATTTTTCGTGGCACACCTAAGATCTTCTCGTGGCACACAGGTGTGCCACAGCACACCGATTGAAAATCACTGGTTGGATCATCTGCACTAACCAAGGGCTTCGGTATAAACAGTCAACAAAGCTTAGACCCTGTTCCTTAGCAAGCTTTCCCTGTCAGCGATTACATCAAGGTCTTTTCATTTGTCTCAGCTCCCTTTATGGAACCAATCTTGTCTGGCCAATGTTGGGGACCTCACAAGCACCTCCTGTGCATAGAGCAGGGTGCAACCAACAACTGAAGGATGAAAATAAGTTGATCAACCATGAAATATCATGTTTTAACATGAAGGATGTAGATGTTTATGCTATATATTGCTGCTGAGGATTTCGGCACAGTTTGGGGATCTAGATGGTTAGTCTTCAAAACGCAATGAATCTGGCTTGGCACCTGTGGCTCAATGGGCGAAGGCACCAGCCACGTACACCTGAGCCGGCGGGTTTGAATCCATCCCGGGCCCACCAAACGACGATGGCTGCAACCAAAAAATGGCCGGGCGTTGTGGCAGGCACCTGTAGTCCCAGCTACTTGGGAGGCAGAGGCAAGAGACTCGCTTGAGCCCAGGAATTGGAGGTGGCTGTGAGCTGTGATGCCACAGCACTCTATCCAGGGTGACAGCTTGAGGCTCTGTCTCAGAAAAATAAAATAAAATAAAATAAAAATAAAATGCAATGAATCAGTAAACATTTCTCAAATGTTGATTTTTGAGGGAAAAAATCTGGACATTCCTTAGCATGGAATTCTGGTACGAAAAAATAAATGGGTAAAAAAATTAGAATATCAGAAGTTTTTGTTTGAGAACAACCTGCCAGATACAAAAATAATTCTGAGTTTAGCTGATAATATTTGTATTTAGTTTTAGTGGAGATAGGTACACATTTAATAAATATTAGAAACTACATCAAAGGTATAAATTTTATTGAGATTAAAAATAAGTATTCAATATTAGGCAATAGCTTATTCAAAAATTTTATATTAATTACATCATCATCTATTTAGAAAAAGCAAAAACAATCCAAATCCTTGATTTTGTTAAAGTTAAAAAGTTGTAGTCAGTGTTAACTTGTTATATATCCCAGAGTCAGTATCTAGAACTAACCATAATATATTATTATGGTGTTTGACTGAATTATGCTTTTTGTTGTCATTTTACATAATATTTGGTTCAGAAGAGTTCTCTAAGCTTGAGTCAGAATAAGGAAAGTTTTGCAGTACGGTTAAAAGATGTAAGCGAATTTACAACCCTGGAAGAATTAGTACATCTCTTCTAAAATGGATGAAATAAATGAATGAAAATGAGGAAGTAGTTTATTATATTTACACTAAATATAAAAATCGAAATACTGATTATGATTGATTCTAAACTATTTTAAAAGTATTCATTGAGGAAAGCCTAAAGAGAATGAAGCTTAAAACTAAGAGAATGCCTGGGGCACCATCCTCAGAGGGGAAAGTAGGAAATATGAGAGAAGCTTTTTAAGAAACTCTGATGAGATCATCGTCCAGTGTTCACGAGGTGGACCCAGAACTCGATAGCCTCAGGTTAGTAATAATCTCCAGAGTTGAAACCAGCTCTGAGCTAGAGCGAGACCCTGTCTCTAAAACTGGCCAGGCATTGTGGTGGATGCCTATAATCCCAGCTACTTGGGAGTCTGAGGCAAGAGAATCACTTAAGCCCAAGAGTTTGAGGTTGCTGTGAGCTGTGACACCACAGTGCTCTACTGGGAGCAACAAAGTAAGACTCTGTCTCAAAAAGAAAAAAAAAAAAAAGAAGAAGAAAAGAAAATAGATTATGTCCATTTAGACAAGCACATATATCAATTATATGTAGCAACTAGCATTCAGCGACCCTGTTCTGTAATCAGTTTTTCTTTTCTCATCCCTGTTATAAAAAATGGCATTATTCAAGGACCTGCTGTAATCTAAAATCGTTTACAGTTATTGCAAAAAGTATTGTAAGATGTATTGGAGACACTGGTTTTCACTTGTGGTTTTCCAGATTTTATTGTACATAAAATTCATCTATGTATTTGTTCTAAAATATATATATTCCTGGGTTCCAAATTACAAACCTATGTAACTTACCTATAATATTTCCTATAAGTATAGATCCCATTTCTAAAAATAACATGTGTTATATACATTACTTTTAAGTGCCTTTCCTTCATAATATTAACAATAATGAAACCAGAAAGTGTTCTTTGATTTCATTTTTGGATAAACCCTGTTTGCTCACAGTGTGGAATCCTGCTAGTATGCTGCTGGATTCCTTTGGCCCAGCATGTGTATAGATATTCACTTCCGTACACAGAAGGACCATGAGTCTACAGTTTCCTTTTCTTGTGCTGTGTTGTCTGGCTTTGGGTCAGGGTAATTCTGGGCATTAAAGCACAAGTAAAAATACCACAAATCTTTTCCACCATATCTAAAAGTTGCCTTTTTCTTGATTCAGTGATTCCGTGGGTTTGTGACCCTTGACCCCTTTTCAGCATTCCCACAAAGTTGATTCTGACTGTTTTTTCTGGACTTTTCGATGTTTCTGCAGAGAGATAGACCCTTGAAGCCACCATTTTTCCATTTTTGCTGACATCCTGTGATATGCATTATTGAAATCTAGACTAATATCACTAAAGAATCTTTGCGTGCCTATTTAATTTCACTATTTCAAAAATAAAAATATGTTCTAACCAAACTGTGAATCAAAACATCAGCATAAACGTACATAGCCATATAAGCTTAATCCACACCATTTTATTTTGTGAAAGTGAACTGAAAGAAAATATTTTGTACATATCCATAAAAACGGTGGCATGAAATAAAGCAAACTCACCACATTTTTCTTTCCATGCACAAAGAAGACCATTTGTCTCATTTCCTTACATTATGGGTCTTCTTGATTAAGTACAATTTTGAGGTTTCATCATGGAGAGAAAAGCTTCTTCAGATTAAGTTAGTTCTGCACAGTGGCAGTTCTAGGTTGGAAAAAAAACAGCAGATAACTGATTCCAATAAAAATAAAACTTTAGTATTTTGATATTCAGTGAAGCACCGTTCCTTAATTACTGCTTTAGACAATTATATATGAAGGAAAACATATATTCAAACATTCAGGTGGTTCCTGTGGCTCAGTGAGTAGGGCGCCGGCCCCATATGCCGGAGGTGGCGTGTTCAAACCCAGCCCTGGCCAAAAACTGCAAAAAAAAAAAAAAACCATTCAGCCTCTTCAATGGTTTTCACTCACTAGCAATCTAGCCTAAGGTTCTCAAAATGTGGTGGCTAAACCAGCAGCATCAGAAAATGCAAGTTCTCAGGCCCACCCTAGACCTATTGAATCAGAAACTTTAGGTGTAAAGCCTAAAAGTTTGTGTTAACAAGTACTTCAGGTGGAATCTCTCACCGTACACATACAAAACTTGACAATCTAGACATCACTCTTGTTTTGAATTTACTTATGTGCTGACAGTGTATTGAACGTCCTTTTACTCATTTTAACCATTATTTTGGTTATTACTTAATTATCTTATGAAAGGGGTAAACTGTAAATGTTTTAACTCATAGATAACAGGGAAATGGGGGCTGGAAAACAAAAGACTGAAGCTCTTATCCATAGATCCTTACTTAGTATTTGAGTGATTTGGGCCAAGTCATGCTCTGTCATGCACTTTAGTTTCCTAAGTTTTGAAAGAGGAGTTTAGAATAAATACCTGTGATCTTTCACACTCCAAACTTCCACAGTTCTATTATGCATTCCACAATTTAGCTATGGAATTTAAACAAATGCCACTAATTTAGGTTCATGAGTACAAAGCAATATTTCCTTGGAGTTTCAGTTTATCTTCATTAAGATGGTCATTGGCTTCTGATACAGCTTAGTGTACTCTTTCCACTGGCTGTATTTATTCCTTTTTAATTCACAAAGTCACATTTAGTATGTCGTTGACATAATTGAGAGATTTTTCATTTCATATTGCTCTGCTCCTGGCCACTGCTCTCTGTTTCCCTTCATTTTTTAATGCTTAATTTAATGGTATTTAAATCCCTACAGCATTTGGCAGCCTTTCTAATTCTCTCTAAATCGTAGGAAAACAGAGAAGAGAAAGCATGAATATCTCAGCAACCAGCAAGAATCATTTCTTGGCTTTTTAAGCCACTTTGATTTAATTTTCTATTACATGATTCCTTTCTGTGTGTGAGGGTGGTCTTTTTAACACAAGTTGAATAGGAAGTCAATAAAGTGAAAGAAAGTCTAATTTATAAATCACATTTCTATTTCACATCCTGTTCCTATTCTATTATTCTGAAATCATATTACTGTATGTGGTTCCAGTAGAAGAATGAATTTAAATACAGAGGCGGTGTGCTTTCATCTGATGGCCTTGTCTCCTACAATGGTGTTTTGTAAAGTCAGAGCATGGTCCGATCTCTACCAGGTGGGAGTTTTCTAAAACTAAAATTCTGAATCAGTCGGTTTGTGACTTGGGTTGGGACCCAGGAGTGTGGGGGAAAATACACACACACATTTATAAACTAATACATAGATGAATTTTATGTGTAATAACATTTGGAAAACCACAAGTCAATATGGAAGTCAATATGACAATGTCTTCAATATATGCCATAACACTTTTTGCAATAACTGTAAATGATATTAGGTTACAACAGATCCTCAAATAATTCCATTTTGTTATAATGTTTACAAGAAAAGAAAAACAGATTCCTGGCCGAGATGACTGTGTGGAGTTTGCTCACTCTCCCCTCCCCTGACAGCCTTCTCCCCTGCATCCTGCAGCTGTGCACCTGAGGTTTGCTGCTGTGCCCACAGCGCCTGTCTGAGTGAGTGCAGGGGAGTGTGTGAGTGAGTGTGTGAATGAGTGTGCCCTCCAAGGGGGTGACATCTTGGCCAGAGTCAGTGCCTTCCTGCCTTGGGCCCTGACCTGTCAGGTCACACTTAGGTCACCCATAACTCTTAATTGGAATAAGAAGATTGGAAAGTGAGTAAATAAATACAAATTATTATAAAAATACAAATTTACAAGGGAAAGAATAATCATACAGGTTAGCTACAATAAATCATGAGGCATAAACACACTCAGAAAGTCCAATTCATAATTGCCAAGTCATGGAAGCAGCCCAAAGGCCCATCAAACCATGAATGGATTAACAAATTGTGGTATGTGTATATTGTGGAATGCTATGCAGCCATAAAAAAGGATGGAGACTTTACAGCTTTTATGTTTACCTGGGTGGAACTGAAACACATTCTTTTTAGTAAAGTATCTCAAAAATGGAAAAAAGGTATCCAATGTCCTTAATACCATTATGAGACCAACATATCACCACCTATGCATCCATAGGAACAATAGAACACAACTGTAGTCCAGAAAGAAGGAGGGGAGAGGAAAAGAGGGGAGGGGAAGAGGGACAGCAGGAAGAGGGAGGGTATTTGGCGGGACCTCTCCTATTGTGCACAATGCAATGGTACATTTCAAAGCTACTAAGAGTGCAGTATAAATATCTTACCGCAGCAAATAAGTGAGGTGATGGTCATGTTAATCAGTCTGATGCAAGCATTCCACATTGTATATCAAATCAGCACATTGTACCCTGTAACTACACAGTTATCATTTAATAAAAAAAAAATTCTCAGGGCGGAGCCTGTGGCTCAAAGGAGTAGGGCGCCAGCCCCATATACCGGAGGTGGCAGGTTCAAACCCGGACCCGGCCAAAAACTGCAAAAAATAATAATAATAATAATACTCAGAGTGCCTGCCATATTTTAGATTGTTTTCAAACTTCCTAGTGAGAGGACATGCTCTTTACAATTTCTGCGAACATTTATTCCTTGATTTAGCTTATCATTTCTATGACCACTATCACTAAGTGACTTATCAAAAATTAGTTAAATAATTATCTTTCTTATTTTTATTAATATTTCTTAAATGCGTGTATACCTAAAATTTATTTCAAGGTTTAATGTTGAAAGTGTTTGAGGTCTTTATTGAAAAATGTGGTGATGTTTTGGTGACCCGAAATACATCACAGGAATTTACCACTTGTTTATATCAGTTACTCCGTGGTACAATTGCGTCATTATACTTCGTTTCAGTTAAGCTATAGTTTTCAAGAACCCATCCAGGATATTAAGTGAGAACTTACAGTATCTCTGATTTGACATCATTAAATAGTGGGCGGGGGTAGCGCGGGGCGTGCGTGCGCCCAACCTTGGGAAGTACACTGATTGTGAATCATACTTTCTGTTAATGATAATCTCAAATGATATATTTTCAAGGATAGTTTATATACCTCCTAGTAGGTTTAAATAGACATTACAGATAAAGTGTATTTTTCAGTCTGCTGAACTCACACTTTAAACTCTGGCTCTGTCTGCACTGGAGGCAAGTCGGTGGCTCTTGAGAGGCATTGCCTTTGACAGTGCCTGGGAAGGGCAGTGAAGTGTGGGAAGCCAACCCTGCCAAGGTGAGGGAGGCAGGTGTGGCCATCAGTAGCATATGGACAAATAATTAACTGGCTGAGCCTGTGTTGCAAAAATAATTCTACCTTCACCCACTTAAAATTAATTATTCTGCCTTACCTTATGCCAGACAGAATTAATTCATTTTTTTCTCAAATATAAACTTTGGTTTGTATGAAACCTCAAATATAAAGTTTATTTGGGCACAATTTGGATGAATGGAGTTGAAGTGTTTTTTATGTGTATTAATAAACATCTTACAACTCATACCGTGTCTTTTGGTTATAAATACAATACTCAAAAACATAAAATTTGATTTCGAAATTTTTTTCTAACGCAACTTTGTCCTTTACTCCAGAGAATTATTCGAATCTTAATGTTTTCCAGTTTTATCTGCTTGAGTTATTACCTTTTAGCCTGACTTGTTCTGTACAAGGAATGCCTCTCCCATTCTTTCTTCATATTAGATTTGTCTTTCTCAGTTTCTGCTTATTAGGCATGCAATCCATTTAAAAAGATCAATTTCAGCCAGCTTTTGGCTCTAGCGCTGGTAAAGGAAGTATGGGTGCAGGTTTTCTTCTCAAACTGAGGTAAGCGATTTTCATGTTTGTCTATGATGCAAGGGCAGCGTGAGTTTGCAACGCTGCAGTCCTTCGCCTTACTTATTTCTTACGTGTTTCTACCATATAACTCACAGAGGACAGAAGATAATAAGATGTAATTTTATAAAACATGCAATTTATCTATTGTAGGTGGAAGAAATTGCGCACAAACTTTGGTAGCAGCTACTTTTTCATTTGGTTATTCATTTATTCAAGAAATATTGATATTTCCTTAACACTGGATCCCTCAAAGGTTGGTCATAGAAAACAGAATGCAGATATATGACAGAAAAATGTGTAATACCAGGAACTGGATGATTTGGAAGGCCTGGGGGAGCTATGTTGGGCTTCCTGGGATAACTCTTCATGGACTAGCACAGAATGGGCCGGACGGTGTACTCTGGGGGACAGCTGACAGACACAGGGCTCAAGACGCCACTGTTCTGTCTGCTGGCTTTGTGACAACTCCACCTTTGCTATGACCTGGGGATGAGGAAGCGCCCCACAGAAGTAGGTCACGATTCCTGGTTGCCTCTTTCCATTCGCACCAGTCCCCCACCCAGACCTTGCTTGAATGCATCTCTTTTCCAGCTTCTGGAGCTGTTTATATCTGGAGCTCTGGCTTCCAGGAGGCTCTGGGAAATGTCAATGTTGAGCATCACAGTAGGGCACACTAGAAGGAGCAGGAACCGATGCTGAGATCTGTGTCAGGCACACTCATGTAGAGAGAGGCTGTCGTGCTGGCGAGATAACTGCCATCCTCAGAGGATTACAGTCAAGTGGAGAAGACTAACTATACCTAATCAAATCATCGGCAAGTTAGTCTGCAGCAGTGACTCTGTTCTCTGCTACAAATTAGTAGATTCCCAGCCTGGCTTCCTTCTAGGCAGTGACAACTCAGACTGAGATCGGAGAGATGAAAGAAAACAGATCCCAGAACAGAATGACACAAGGGCACCCAGGCCAAGCGGGCTGCATTAGGGGAGGGCCTTCCTTGTGATTAGAGGGGGCCTGAGGTCCTGGGAGAAGCCCTGTGTGGCTGCAGAGAGGAGCGGGTGTGGCCCTGGTGAGACTTAGCTCAGGAGGGCAGAGGTGGTGGCCTCAGCAGGCTCCATGGAAATATTTTTCCTCATCTGAAACCGGTAGAAAGCAAACGGATATTACCATCAGACAGGGATTTTGAAATAATGATCTTCTCTGGAATCAGGGCTCCAGACACAGCAGAATCGTGTCTCAATCTCTCATTGTACACACAATTACCAATTTCTTTTCTTTTTGGACATCATTTTAAGTGCTTTGGGGTGAAGCGAGATTGCTGTCTCTGGGGAGAGAGAGATACTTGGAAGGACACAGGTTTGGGGGCTGTCGCATCTGTGCCTCCACCTTACCCTGGGCTGGTGATAGAACACCCAGGGTCTGATGATTTATTAGTGATCCTGGGGAGCTGCCTTACTCATCAAAAGATCATGTACTGTGAGAATCTGGGGAAGGGCATAAAGAAAGGAGTCATGTGACTTCTAAATTGACCTCCCAACCACTTCTCAGGGAAGATGTGCTGGTGACTGTGAGCTGGTGGAGCTAAGGGAATTTTCATGTAGCTTGAGTCTTAGATTTTGTTATTTCTCTGTCTTCAGATTCATTTGCATGGGAATTAAAGTTCCTTCCTGTCTGTAGTAAGGACTTCATCCGTCAGTTCAGTTCTTCAGTCATCAAGCCTGCATCAAATTGTTCACTTTTAACATCCTCTACAAAATACTTGTAGATTGCTTACCTAAATATTGCATTTTTCCCCCTGTTTTTGTCTATTTATATTCCGAATGATCTAGCTAAAGTCAGTGTTCTCCATCTTCCCATAGCAATAGAAAGAGTTATTTTGACTGGGATACAACTTGAAAGTAAACTTCACATTTAAGAAGAAAATAAACAATGGGATATTAATATGTAAGAACATACCCAACCATTTGCCATATGCTTATCATAATAACACACATACATATGTATATATGAATGCTGTCTCCCCTCTCTTTACACAGGTAGACTTGCACAGCCTCCTAGACAGAAGCTAAGTAGACCAAATATTGCTTAGTCCAGTTTCTCAAAGATAGAACATTTCTAAGTTTTTATTAGACTAACGATCTGGTCATCTGAGATCAGAAAATATAAAACCTAAAACATACAGAAATGTTTATTAAGGAAAACTTGTAAAATTAAACAAATTTTGGGAGTCCACACCCAAAATTTGTTTAATTTTCTAAGTTTTTACAAGTTAATTTTACAAGTGTCTACACCTCTTATAAAACCTAGTAGATGGTGGTTGTTTGGGGTTCCCTAACATCCATTCATTTGACTTTAACATGCATTGATTTATTTTTTTCCTATAGGATTAACTTCAGCCCCAAATCTCAGGTCACATCCTTTGGTTAGGGTTGACACCTCTACTCCCAAGTTGGGTAGGTGATTCGTGTTTTCCTAACAAAGACATTTAATGATGCACATATGAGCATGGGCAAGTAGCTCCCCTAGAGGCAATTAAATATAATTGTGGTTAGGCTTTTCAGAGAGACATAATTCTTGTCCAATAAAAATACATAAATGTGTGAATATATATGTTTGGAGCTACTAAAGTTATCTTATTTTCACTTAGAGATGAAAAAGGGAGGGCTGAAGAATGTTAAGACAGCGATACAGTGAGCTTCTGGATTACGTATTGCCTGGATTAAGATATTGTTGGAATTTTCAACTGTTTCCAGAAAATTTTCTTTTCCATTTTGCACTCTCTTCAGATTGCTGATTCCAACTCAGAGAATAGCTTCAATATTTGCTGTGGTGGATTTTGCATTCTCGCTTGATAACCCTGTCATATTTACCAAGATTTATGGGTATTTCAAACTTCTAGTAAAATTTTCTTGAGCCCCTCAAGGATGCTGTACTCCGAGGAGCTGTATCATTAAAAATAAAAGACACTAGGTCTCTCTGTAAGTATTGTGGAAAGAAAATCAACAAGAGAGAAGTATTTCTGTCTTCATGGATATTGCATTCTATTGAGTAACACAGATAGCAACATGGAACACGTAAGTGAGGACGTGTCCTATATGGGAAAGAGTCCTGACCACATGACCGACAGCAGTGTAACACGATTCCAAACCAGATGACCTGTGTTACCGTAATCAATCACCACAAACTTCTTGACTTAAAGAACAGAAATTTATTCACATTCAGTTCTGGAGGCTGGAAGCTCAATATGAAGGTAGTGGTAAATCTCCTCCAAAGCTCTTGGGGAGAATCCTTCTCTGCCCCATCCATCGTCTGGTGCCACTTGTTTTCATTTGACTGTGGCAGGAAAAGCCCACTGTCCTCTGCTTCTGTATTTCTTGTCTCAAGTCTCTCCCTCTTTTCTCTTCAAAGGATGTCAGGTAGTCCATTCAGTATTTAGAGAAAGTATCATCTTGTTATAGTCATAAAAATACAGGGATTTGAGGAGATTCACCATAGACACTCTGTTCCCCTGACCATCCTGTACTTTTCCAGAGACGCAAACTATCAAGTTTAACTCTGCTGCAAACTCCGGGGCAAAGGAAACTTTTAAGTTCTCAGTCAAGTGTGACAATTCTCTTGCTACTTGTGGGTGTTGTTTTGGGGTAATTATATAGTTTATGTAATAAAGATGGTCTCGAGATGTAGTTTCTTCAGACCTCAGTTCTAAGTGAGATGTTCATTGTGAAATCAATAATCTGTAAGGACTATTTCCACATGAGCTTAACAGGCACTGTTGTGGGGCATGTGGGAGGTAGGAGTTGTACATGTGTTTGTAAGGCCACAATTTAACCCACTGCAATGAGCAGGTAAGAAAAAAAAATAGTTTGCCACCCTCTGTATGTGTCAAAACCAGACAACAAATTGCAGTGAATCAGGGCAAGGGAGTTACTGATGCTACAAGAAAGAGCAGAGAAGGCAGGTGGCTTCCTCGTCCCCAAGTACTAAACACAGATGATGGGCCAGCAATGGCTCTAAGTGCTGAGGGCGGCATGGGGGCTGAGTTGTTTGCTCTCACCCAGAAACTGAGAGATCGAAGTAGAGCTGCGCTGTGACCATCTTACCTGTTTACTGGTCTACGTGACCAGTTATTTCACAGGGGCTGTCAGTGATGACGTGCAGGGATGGTGCTTCTTCCAACAAGCCACCCCTTAACTTTAACATATTTTTGGTAACGTTAAATGTTTAGAAGTGTGTGACTATGGTAGGCAGAATAATGAGTCTCAGAGATATTCACGCATTCATCGCTGGAACCTGCAAATGTGTTACTTTGTCTGGCAAAAGAGTTCACAGGTAGGATTAAGGCTTCTGATCCGTTTATGTTATATAGGGGGATTATCCTGGATTATCTCAGAGGGACCAATATAATCACAAGGGTCCTTAGACGTAGATGAGTAAGGCAGACGATTTGGCCAGTGAGACACAGAATACGAAGGACTTGGTCTGTTGTGTGAAGATGGTGGCTGGCTTTGAAGATGGAGAGAGCGAGCATACGATAGGATTTCAAGATGCTTCTAGAAGCCAGGAAAGTCCTTACCTGACAGCCATCAGGGAATTGGGGACCTTAATCTTACCTCAATAAGGGACTACCTTCTAACAACAAGAATGGCCAAAGAAGGAATGCTCCCCTGGAACCCATGGAGCAATGAAATTTTAGCCAAATGAGAGTTATGTCAGGTTTCTGACCTTCAAATCCTAAGGTAAGTTATGTTTTTTAAAACACTGTTTGTGGTCATTTGCTACAGCAACAAGTAATTCAAGGCCATTATTCTGGTATTAACTGGATTTGACTAATATAAGGCTTGGATCTGATTCTCTGACAGTGGCTGGGTCCAATTTCATTCAGTTGGTCTCATATGAATCTTGATTAGTGCCATCATAAATAGAATTCCAGTGGCAAGGTAAGGCTGATCAGTGTTACTGAGCACGTACCCCCAGGATCCAGGACTCAGCCTGCTGGGTCCTTGGGGCTAAGCCCCAAGAGGATTACTGGATCTTATTTCACATAAGCATTTGCAATTCTTTTTTTTTTTTAATGGCACTCACACACTGTTCCACTTGAGCAGTATTAATCCAGACACAACAGGAATTATTGGTGACCATGTATTCTCCTCCTGTTCAGCCAGGATGTGCCCTGTTGATTACTTACTACAATCTATACAAGAGTAGCTGAACTTCTAAGGCGGGTGCTGTCTCAGTGGGGACACAGATGACTCCAGTTAGGGATTTGTTGTGGATCTTGCTTTAGATGAGTATTACACTGATTGGCTTTAGCTCACATGAACAGAATTACCAAATGTTCACAGCAAAAATAGCCATGCATATAATAACCCAAGGCCAATTGGGGGCAGAAGAAACCGAATTGGTTTTTGAATTTGTAGCAATCTGAATGAATCAAGGCTGTCCCAGTCTTTCTGCCTGTACATGCACAAGGACAATCCGCTTTGATGAGCTACAATTGATAGTATAAGACATGACAGTTCACCCAGACGTGCCCACTCAGTGGTTTTGATTTTGTAAGAGCAAGATGGGGAAGGCCGACTCTCTACAGTAACTTAGATTTCCAGATGCAGCTTCTGCTTGACTCAGACGGACCTGGGCCAGGTGATTGCTTTTCCAGGCCGGGGTACTGAATATTAGTTTTCCCTCTGTCATCATACCTCCTGAAAAGTCAGGTGTTTCCTCTTTAGCTCTGGCATTGCTGCTTTCCACGGTTGCTCCTCCATGAATGTGTGTGGTCTATTTACATAAACCCAGCCTTCACCTGCTCCCAGACTTTTTCCCCAAATGAGTCAAGATTCATGGGCCTGAGACACAAATAATGTTCCCAGAGGGAAAAATGTGTTTACAGAGCACCTGCTATGAGCCAGTTGCTTATATTGGCTTTGTAGGTTTATCTTAGCTATAATCTTGAGATATAAATTTTATTATTGATATTTTACAAATGTGGAAGCTAAGGGAGAGGCTTACTGATATGCTCCAATCTGACATTACTAAGCCTTCCAATTTCTATTGTCTTTGCAGATGGCTCACCATCAATAAATACTCAGCATATTAAAGTGAATGAGTCAATATGACTCAAAACCCCATGTTCCTCTCTTATACCATCCTACCCCTACTCCAAAGAAGGGATGATAGTCTTTGTTATATTAAAACATATACACAGATAGATACATTTTCGTTTTTCTTTTTTCCCCATCCTGTTTTAAGAAAAACTTATAGAATCATTTAACCATTTATGTAACCCCCAAGTTATTTTTCCAGGTATAAAAAATATAGACTTAATGTGTATACAACGTATATAAAATACGTGTTTATTGTGTAATACGGAAATCAGAAATTTATTTGTATGTACATTTCTACATTTCTGTGATAAAAATACCTGTGAAAATTATGCCAAGTATGTTTTGCTAAAGTAATAATTTTATTGTTTTACTTAATAATTTTTTAAGCAACATTAAACAATTCATCATTCAATAGGAACTAACTTTTACACATACTATGCACAATGCTTTGTGCTAGGTATAGTACAAATGTGGAATCACAAAATTCATAACAAGAGGTTTATTTTCATCATCCTCATTTTGTAGATGAGAAACCAAAACTCCTGTGAGATTGAGTAAAAGTCAATGAGTAAATGAAACTGTATTCCAACATAAGTAAGCAATGAAGAATGAAGGACAGCACTGTCTGAACTGGGCTGTCTTCCTGGGAACCAGAAATGAAGGAGACTTAGAAGGTGACATAGGTGGCAGAGCTGTCTTTATGTATCCTAGAAAACATCATCGCGCATGAGGAGTCACCAACACAGACTGATCTCAGCCGAGCCGTGGTCACCAACGCAGACTGATCCCATCCTGAAATGTGGTCACCAACGCAGACTGATCCCATCCCGAGCAGTGATCACCAACACAGACTGATCCCAGCCAAGCCGTGGTCACCAACACAGACTGATCCCATCCTGAGATGTGTTCACCAACGCAGACTGATCCCATGCCGAGCCGTGGTCACCAACACAGACTGATCCCAGCTGAGCCGTGGTCACCAACACAGACAGATCCCATCCTGAGACGTGGTCACCAACGCAGACTGATCCCATCCCGAGCAGTGGTCACCAACACAGACTGATCCCAGCCGAGCCGTGGTCACAAACACACACTGATCCCATCCTGAGATGTGGTCACCAACGCAGACTGATCCCATCCTGAGACGTGGTCACCAACACAGACTGATCCCAGCCGAGCAGTGGTCACCAACGCAGACTGATCCCATCCCAAGACAGGATCACAAACACAGGCTGATCCCATCCCAAGACGTGGTCACCAGCGCAAACTGATCCCATCCCAAGATGTGGTCACCAACACAGACTGATCCCATCCCAAGACGTGGTCACAAACACACACTGATCCCATCCCGAGTCGTGGTTAACCTGCACTTTCAATAGATGGATTCAGAAAAATGAATGTCTGGGTCCCAGGGAAAATGCTTTTAACTTACTAACTATGCAAGGGTCTGTCACCATCAGCAGCAGAGCCTGCCGTGTGTACAAGAGCCACTTCCACAGTACATTCTCTGTTTATTGCTGTGGGTGGCATCATTGCTAGCAGAGGAGGAGAGTCTCTGAACAGTCTGTTTTACTGCAATTTGTTTAAAACTTCTGGTTCTGTGCTACAGTTTCTGCCTCTCTGCTTCTGCTCCCTGTTCCCCTCAAAGCTTATCAGATCTATTTCTAGGTACTTGTTTCTCACTTTTCCTTAGATATCCATATACCACTTGATTTCATTGGTGACAACAACACAAGAGCAACATTGAAACACTTGGACTCTTAGTTTTCAAATGGGGAAAGACAATTTCTATGTCTTTTGGGGAGGCAGGCAGTTGAAGAGGTCCTGACTGGCAGCTCCCAGCTACTGTCCTCTGACTGTGACCCCCCACTGCCATCTGCATGCAGGCTCCTGCTAGGGCTCACTCAAAAGCTCTGGCAAAGCATGAAATACATTGATTATTTTCTTGATCTCCTGTGGCTTAGCTGAATTGGACAAACACTTATACCAGCCAAGTGGTTCTCAATTTTTAGTTAGCTACCCAAGTCACCCAGAGGGCTTGTTAAAATAGAGATTGCTCTTCCTTACCCCCAGATATGCTGATTGGGCAGGTAAGTATTTGTGACCAGTTCCCAGGCAATGCTAATGCTGTTGGTCTGCACACCACACCGTAGGACCCACTGCTGCATCCTAAGCTCCTCAAGAAGAACAAATGTTCTCAAAAACTGTGCTTCTCAGATTATGCTGTAGAGAAGCATTCTATTAAGTCTTCTTATTCTGTCACCCTCCACAGCTTCTCTGAGAAAACTGTATTTTGTATAATCGACAATATTTGTAAACTATATTTTTTGTGAGTTCTCAACTCTAGATTTATTTTAAAATCAATTGGAGAGATTATTAAGAAATACTCCCATATCACGTACTCCCTGGAGAGACTGACTAAATCAATCTGGCCTACATGGTGATGTTAGCCTTTTTTTTTTTTTTTTTTGTAGAGACAGAGTCTCACTCTATCGCCCTCCGTAGAGTGCTATGGAGTCACAGCTCACAGCAACCTCCACCTTTTAGGCTTGAGCGATTCTGTTGCCTCAGCCTCCCAGGGAGTTGGGACTACAGGCACCTGCCACAGTGCCCAGCTAATATTTGATGCAGTTCAGCCGGGGCCAGGTTTGAACCCGCCACCCTCGGTATATGGGGCCGGCGCCCTACTCACTGAGCCACAGGCGCCACCCAATATTAGCCTTTTTTTAATAACCAAAATGGAGTGTTAGTTTTTTCTGACATTCAGTAAGAAAGGTGATAGAAGAATATATCATGATCTCTTCTTAACTATTGGATATCATTAAAATGGCTGTAATGATAGCAATTATTTTTAAATATGGAAGGGCAAGAAAAAATTCAAAATTTAAACTGGAAAGATCACCAAGGAAAAATATAAATGTATTTTTCATATGTTAAACTGCTTGATCAAATGCAATCTCAACATTTACAATTTTATGTTAGTCACTAATTCTGCCTTTTAAAGTATCTATTATGTCTTTGTACCAGCAATTATGAATAAGAATATGAGATCAAATACCTGCAATGATTTGTAAAACATCCATTAAAGCAAGAAAGAGTTGAAATTTTATATTATAATTTTTCTTTGACTTGTTCCTGGTATCTACTTTTATAAATCAAAAAGGAAATTATTTTAGAGGTAGGAGCTAAATAGAATATAATACTCTTTTAGAAACAACTACAATAGGCATAATTGTTTAATTGATTTGAAGTTAGGAGATGTCTGGGTGTTACTTCACATACATTATAGCAAAGAATATCAATAACAATATTAAAATATTTCAAAGTGTCTATTATTACCATCACATCCATGAATGGATTTTATTTTTTTTTAATTTTTATTAAATCATAATTGTGTACATTGGTGCAATCATGGGGCACAATGTGCTGACTTTATATACAATCTGAAATATTTTCATTGATGACTGTCTAGGTGGCACTGCTTTTTTACTTATCTTTTTGAAGATAAATCTTACTTTTGAAATAATTCTCCTTTCAGTGTTTTTCAAATTTAATTTGTTCTCATAATTTTTTATTTAATAAAGCACAGTATAGACGATTTGTTTCTAAATAAAAAATTTGCAAGTGATTACTTTGATCAAAAATTAGAAATCAGAAATAAATTAATCAGAAAACACTATATTTTAGCTCCTTCTTTAGGAATTTTATAAGTCCAATGATATTCTTTAGTCAATGGCTTATACAAAGTTCATATAATGAGCCACCAAAGGCTTAGAGTTTGTTTGAAATGTTCTTTAGTTCCAAGAACCATTTTAATCTAAGATAAATGAAGTTGGTTGGAAAGTAGTGTGGGAAAGCGTGTGGGTTTCAGAGTTAGATGTGTATTGGTTCCAGAATCTGGATACAAAATTAACCTCATCAAATTCTAGACTTCTGATTAAGAGTCCTCACAAGAATATTATGAGCATTAAATAAGAATGTTCACATAACACACTGACAATTCTTGGCATATGAAAAGTAATTTCATTCAATTATTTCAGCATTTATTCATTAATTCAAAAGGATCTTATGTGCAGCTATAATTCAAGGGCACTCTGGCAGGCACAAAGAGTACTGTGTTAATGAGATAAACTTAGGTTCTGTCCAGTTTAGACATAACGTGCAATAGTTTTTAATACCCTTATTTCATGCCTTCAGGTAATTATTCTATTCTATTCATGCTATGATATCTTATTTGCAGAAATTTTCTTGCCTGAGAAGTGGCCAAATAATTTTCAGAAATGACATTGAGAGCAAGTGGTTTATAGTTTTAAAAATTCAATAATTTTACATTATATAATATTAATAGTTCCTATCGCTTCCCGGCCTTTTGGCTAAGATCAAGTGAAGTATAATATTGATAGTTACTGTAGTTACTTCCTCAAATAGACAGTTTTTGAGAGTTAAATAAAATAATACCTAATGCTTTTCCTTCCTCTGGGGGTGTAGTAGTGGGATATAGTAGTAACCAAGGCAGAAAAATAGCCCAACGCACGAAAGTCCTCTGGAGCAGGGGGATCTGCAGATAAAGTAATGTCTAAGCATTTAGGGACAGAGCAGAGTGACGGCTGCTTGTGTAACTGGTGGAAGCGACACTTTCTACAGAAGCAAATCAGAGTATGGACACTGGAAATGCAGTGGACATTTTCAGAGGAGGTGTTTGTGCATTTGTGGGAGAATGGAAGAATCCATGGAACTATTCTCAGATGGGTTTGATTGGAAGCACATAGAGCTAGCATCTCATCCACAGGTACTAAATGAGCGTTGGGTGATAGTTAAGAACTGAAATTAGGACTTGGTATGAATTTCGGTTTCTCTACCTTTTAAATGTGATCCTGGGCACCTCTTTCATCTAAGTTCCAGTTTTCTCATTTGTAAAATGGTGGTGGATTTTAGAATATTATAGTCACAAATGATCCCACAGGAAACTGAAGGGCTATAAAATGACAGGGGTGGAAGTCCTCAGTGGAGGGCTGAGACTGATCCCAAAGGAATGATATTCGGTGATTAATTAGGGAAGGTAGAGCTGATAAAAGAAGCTGAGGGGGAACAGCCAGAGGAATAGGAGGAAAATGCACAAATGTAAATGTGATCGATTCCTGAAAATGTTGATTACAGGAGGAGGGAGTGCTCACCTTGGCCAAATGCTGTCAAAAGTAAAATATTTAGATGTTCAATGTGGAAATTGATGGTGATTTAAATGACAGTTTATCAGTGGGGTAACAGGCAGAAGAAGCCAGATGGGAGTGGAATAGCCATAGATTGGAGTGGAAAGTAAAGAAATGGAAGAAAGTATTACAGACTCTTTTATGATACAGTGGAACCTCCATGGTTGACCACCTCCCTGTGTGGACGTAATATTCTCAGCCCAGGCATGTACCACGTGTGTCTGTCGGTAAAGTGGGCCTGTTCCTTATGTTGACCACCTCCATATATTGACTATTCTGTTACAGCCCCTTGGGTTGTCAGCTTACAGAGGTTCTACTACTGTGTGATTTTTTTAAAATGAAAAATACAATAGTACTTACATAGGCTAGTTGTATAATTTTTTGTTTATTTGTCAATAAGAGAAATGTTAGCCTTTTAAATGGTGATGTACATAATAAAACTGATGCTTTCCTGAGCATCTGAATTTTGAATAAAGAAAAATAACACATTATTGTAGGGCAAGAAAGTAGTCAAAATGACCAGGCTTGGTTTCTCAGCTCAATAATAAAAGAAGAAGTGGAATATTACAGGGTGGATGGGTCGGCAGTCTCGCTGACGAGGCAGAACAGGTGTGTTTCAGGGCTGGTGGGGGAAGCCAAGAAGGCCCATCGGCGGGAAGACCAGGAATTCACACTCAGTGACTTATTTGCGCTTTGAATCAAATGCCTTTTAAGTCGTCACCACCAAAGGTCAGGAGTTATAAGGTATATATTTCACACACCTATCGAGGACATTGGAGAGATACTGAAAACTCGGTATCAGTTTTGTTAGATTGGAGGAGAAAGCTCAGTAAGTTGAGCAGAAAATGCCCAACAGAAGCCTTTCCTGTCTCCCAAATTCCACACAGCACGAGTGTGGAATTTAGTAAAGCCTTAATTTCACCCTTCAGTGTCTCATAGGACTGAAATCTTCAATTTGACCAAGTGGATGGAAAGGTTATATAAAGTTTTCTACCTGAAATGGAACAATTTTATCCTTCTGCTGAGTTTTCCATTTTAGAAAAGCATCAGTTTTCCGACAGACTGCCCGGCGCTGGTCACTCAGGAGAGAAAACAGCCTTTCTGGCGGCCCCGCTGCCGGGCTCTCTAAGCTGTTTCCCCTTTAGGGAGATAGAAAACAGGATTCCTGAGCTTCGTAAACCTTAACAACAGCACAAAATCTAAATTGGAAGTTAGTCTTCTCATTTTCATCTTGCTTAAAAATTCTCGGCAATTAGTGTGCCCAGGCCACGTCATTGACTTAATTTTCAAACACTAAACATCTCAACAGCTTCTAAATGTCTCCTGGACGGTAGGATTTGGGAAATTTGGTAAAGTAGTCTTGGGCCCTATCCTTCTTATATAAAGAAGAGGAGCACCATGATTTGACTAATAAAAGTAAATAAATTATGCATATATCTATATTCACACTATATATATGTATATATATATGTATATTTTAATGTCTATGTGTAAGTATATGTGATATATTTATAGAATCATCAACTTTATCCTATCTTTAATATTTCCATTATGGAATGTGTTAATGTAGGGAGGAAATAGTAAATTACCACATGAGCCTAAGAATTAAAAAGTTGTTTTTATTTCTGCCTTCTATACGAGCATCGGGCTTTTTTGTTTGTTTTTGTTTATTTCATTTCTCCTCTAAGATAAAAAATTTCCTAGGCATAATATTTGATCATCATAGAGACCCTTATGGGTAGATTTATAACGAAACAAAGGGAAATGCAATCTGTAAAGGAGCCAGATGCTTTGAGTCACAATTATTTCACTTACGTATGTGAGATGTATGTTTCTAAGCTGTTCCTTATTACAGGGGTGTCAAGATACCAGCCACGGCAAGTCTCACAAACCTACATCTTTAATTCAGTTACCTACATTTTAATATATGGTAAATTGTTAGCCGTAAGTAGCACAAGGAGAATAATTCGGTGAATGGCACCCTCCCAGAGCATTGCTGAATCGATGACACACAGTCTGGTGTGATAGGTGTGGTTGTGCAGAAATGCCCGGCGTAGGTGAGAATGGGGCTGCAGTGAAGGACATGCTGAATTGCTCATGGGCTCTGGTCTTCTGCTGGGGAATAACTACTAAAAACTACACAAAGCCAGTTAGCAGCATAACTGGCAAATTGCATAAATGTGAGGATCAAAAAATGTTAGCACTGATTGAAATATTCCTTTGAAAATTTCCAAGAATCAGCTTTTGGATGGTTGCTTTAATTTTCTGCATCTCACAAATGGCTGTGTAGTTACTTGCAGATACTCTATTAGACAAGACTGCTTAAAAGGAAACGGGAATAAGGTCCCCGTAGCAAACGCAGATCACAATAGCAGCTACATGTGCACACGCACACATTTTCTGAATCAAAAGGTGAATTATTCAAAGTGCATTTTATTTAAATTGCTGGAGAACACTCAATTATTCGGATTTTACTTTTATAACATGTGTCATTCATAAGTATTATCATTAAATTTTTTATGCAAAAATAATGCAATACCTTAAAATGTAAGGTAGATTTTGCATTTTGTTTTATAGGCTATCAGGATTTTCTTAAACATATTGCAAATTCTTTGTACAGATTTGTTTTTGATGGATTTTTGTTTTTCTTATCTTTATGCTATTTTATTAGCATCACTTTTTTATATTTAGAAAAACAAAGAATCATTTTTATTCAATAAGTTTCATCCCTTCAGTAACATACAGGATTAAGCTAAATATATTTCTCATTTCCAAAAAGCCAAAATGGAAGAATTGGGAAATACACCACTCCTCTCCTCCAATTAAAAACACTACATAAATTATCATTAGTTGAAAAAATTCCAACTTACATTCAGTTACCTACATTTTTCAAAAACTCAAACAACTGAAGGAAAACAATAATAGAATTTTAATTGGCAAAAATAATAAGAATTGGTATCTAGGGTGGTGCCTGTGGCTCAGTGAGTGGGGTGCTGGTCCCATATACCAAGGGTGCTGAGTTCAAACCCAGCGATGGCCAAACCGCAACAACAACAAAAATGAACAAATAAATAAATTTAATTTTTAAAAAAAAAGAATTGGTATCTAGTATTTCATTACCCAATTAAATACATCAGAAAACTATTTGTATTCAGGAAGTATTCATTGTGTTTATGGCATGAAATTTAATTTAAAATGTACAATAATAATTGCACAATAATATTTTCCACTAATGTAACCTAAATAAAATGTTGCATTTATTTCATATTCTAAAACTAATTAATGATAGACGTGAACTTGAAGCTTTCTACATGTTAAGGTAAGAGATGTGTGCTCTTTGTATATGTTACGAAGCGCTGAATGGTTAGGGGACAGTTGTCTCTGGGGACAGTGAGGTGACAAGGTCCCAGACGGTAATTAAACTGGCATTGCGACCTCTACCCGATCCTTTGCATTTGGTTAGGAGGGAATTCTGTGGTTGATGAGATAAACTCCTGGCAAGGAGCCGTGATGACATTGTGGTCAGACGGTGTTTTTTCCAAGGCAAATATAATCTGTCAATCTGTAGTTTCTATTCTATTGTCCAAAAACATTCTTTATGTTTTTGTTTTGTTTCTCATTATGGAAGCTTTATCTTTTACTACCGATTGTGGCCCAGAATACAGTACTTGTGATAACCAGGAGATCAGTAATATCTCTTTACTAGAGTACTCGGATGGTTAGGAATATTGCCAGTAATCTCAGAACTGGCAAGTTCTAGCCTCAGTTTAATAAACCGTATCTGACTCCCCAGCCCATAGTGGTGCCCTCAAAAGGAACAGAATTATTCTTTTTCTCTTCATTCTCCCTTATAAAAGAAAAGAGTAGAGATCCCTGGTGATTTCAGTTTTGCCAAATGTCTCTATACTGCCAGAGATACTTCATTTCCTGGCCCCCAAAAGATTTATTTTTGGCAAATAGCGAGAAATATGTCAGGATGCTAGTCTATTCTCTCTCTGTCTCTCCCTGTTTCTCTCTCTCTCTCTCTCTCTCTCACATACACACACACATTCACTCAGTTATCCCACCACACACAGGTATATTTACTTGTTTATTTGTTTATATATGTTGAATAAATATATGAATGTTGTTTGCTTTCCTCTTTTACATAGCTTGGGGAAAACGTAGTTTAATTGCTTCCACTTTATGAAAAGTTACTGTTTAGCTATTAGCATCAGTGAATAATCTGCATTATAAGGTCTCATTTAATTGAAAATAAACATCATATTAACCAAATGAAAATTGTAAAATTAATATTTTCAAGGTTGTTTGCTTACCATGAGGAAATATTATAAAAATTCTAAAACAAACATGCATTTCTACATTTGTCTATGATGTAGAAAAATAATTTCTTACTGACAATTTTGATTTCATAATCAACAGATATTCATCTACAAGTTAGCTACCTAGTTTATTTGATCTGACTTTATTTTGCTGGTTGGCAGAATCTTTTATCGTTTGTTGATTTCCAGTAGATAATAGATTGAAACTGTTTTTAATAGTGTGAGTTACTGAGGCGTGTTGTTATGAGCACATATTGCTCATAAATGTCGAAGAAAATCTCTGGAGAACAGCACAGCAGTTTGTCCTTGTTTCTTCCTAGGAGAGCGTATTCACATGCTTGGTTTCTGTGATAGGATCCTCTAACAATTTTCCTTCTTAATTTGAAAGTTTTAATTGTGCCTGTTACTACTGATTCTGCTACATTTGGGTTTTTTTAAGTTTCTTTTGCTGCTAATTACTTGGTAGATTTCTTTAGATTTATGCTTCATATTATAAAATCATAACAAAAGATAGCTATGAATTGGTTTAAGCAAATCTAAAACTGACAGTTCTACCATCTAGACAAAACCATTATTATTCTTGTTACATACTCGTCTGCTTTAGATCTTTTTCTGTGCTTATGTATACAGATTCTCTCAGGCACATCTGCATATATGCAAAAAGATTTGTAGAGTTCAGCCTCTTTTTTTTTGCTTAGCACATTCGTGTTAGCAGCTATGCATCTGATCATCAGACTTACTACACACACACACACACACACACACTGGCCCGTGGTGCACGCTGACTTGCTGTGTGGACATGCAGCACACATGATCTGGATATGTGAATATCACAGGCACATGTGCTTCTGATTAAGTGGTTAAATGCAAATAACGTGGTCATTATTCCAAGACTATGCAACATCATTTGGTTCTGCATCTTTATCTTAATGCCATTTAAAATTAATTTCTATCTTCTCAATCTATAAATTACCGGCATTGTACAGCTAAATGTTTTAGAGGTTATTCATAAATAATTAATCAAAATTAAATATTGCTGGTTCTGTGAAGCATGGCAAAATTACACATCAGGCATCATGGGTGGCAAGATGTCCTCAGCTGAGGAATTGATGTTGAGATAAACATAAAGATTGTGAAGGTAAAGCAGTTGTAAAACAAATTTCAATGTGATTATGTGATTTCTTCAAAATAATTTAGCTACCAGGATAAAGATTTCATTTCAAGTTAGACCAAATCATCATACACTATTTACAAGAAATTGGATTATTCTGTGAGTAGAATCATGCTTCAGTAATTTTTTGCTCTACATTAAATTATGACTATGATCTTTCCCTATGGATGCATCATGGATCAGCAAAAGTCTTATCATATAAGAGATGCAGTTTTTTTATGGGAATGAATATTTTGATATAAAATATGTGTTCCAGGACAAAATTGCAATATTATCCAGAGTGCCCCACAGGTCACCATACATACATAAGTGGGGAAGATGGGAAATTGCAGCTAAATACACCTTTATTTACAAAATATTCATTATAACGTTGTATAAAATATCTTCAAAAATATTTCCCTACGTGTTGATACATTAGTACTAAAAATATTACAATATGAAATGTAATATAAAATGTACTATATAATAGGAATTTGTAAATTCTTCCTGTGTATGGAGACTTTAGGGGCACCTTGTGTGGTCAAGTATAGGTATGGCATTTTTATGTTCAATAAAGCACTTATTTATCCATGACCTTGGGAGAATCTGTTTTTGCACTTTCCTAAAAAAAGAAGGGCAACAGTGGCCTGCAATCTGGACCAGCTGTCTCATTTATTAGTTACTTATCATTTGCATACACTTTGATATAGGTAATCAAATCTTTGAATAACAAGAAGCAAGAGATTTAAAGTTAGACATTTCGAATGAAATTTGAAGGTTTTAGTTACAAAATGCCCAGTACCTACAATTTGGAGGTCTAAATGTAAAGGAAGCACGTACACTGTAGTTTCTTTACAGAGCCTTTTTCTAGTTCAATCCTTTATGTTAAAAATAAAGATATGGAGGAAAAGAGATGGTTGCAACCCCTTAATTTATATTGGATCCAGTGCTAGTAGCTAGATCTCTAGTTTTCTTGCTCTATGTTAATTTCACAGTTACATATTATCTATGTAAAATTTGGGGCAGATGAATTTTTTCTCTTTAGTAGTAGGAAAATTCCAATTTTCAGCCTTTCTTTTAATTTCCTCCCCCAAGGCGATATTTTACTTTTCTCATTCTTCCATAGCATAACTTGGCATTTTAGCTTTTTTACCAGCAATTTTCCTTAATCTAATCTTACTAAAATTTGTTAAAATATGACAAATTGTGATTTTTGTAAAAATAAGAATTAAAACGTAGTTCCTGGGTAGTTATATCTAATATAAGATGTTTGTTATTTCTGTTTGCTCTAGCATTCACATATACAAAATTACAGAATGAAAAATAAAGGAATTATTTTCTTATGTAAAGGAGGCCGTAATTTGAGTGGTAATAGTCCCAGCTCAATCAAGTTTTGTTAATAATCCAAATATTTCTGTATTGTACACCAAAATTACTAACATAGTTTGAAATGAAATGCTTTTGTAGTATATATATTCCATTAACTAAAGGACTTTTTAACTTATTTTTGATTAATCATTACCCATTTTGAGCTCAGTATGGAAGTTTTATTGGTCAACGATTCAACTTTTTCTTTTATTTGCTATCTAACACATGCTATCTTCATTATCATTTTCATATTATTTTCTTCATTTTCTTACAAGCCAAATAATTATAATATAATTGGAGAAGTAAATAAAATATGGACGATGGCATCACCATAAACAGCTCTGGCCCTCTCAACCAACCTTTCCACGCTAACCCTTTCGCCTCTTTGGAAACCTGTAACATTCCTGCTCTCTTCTCCTCCCCCCATGTCTCTAGTACTTCTAGCAGAATCAACAGCTTTTCTTCCATAAATATGTATTTTCACATGCACGGGCTGTGCTGGCTCTTCTGGGTGCCATGCATAACTGTGAAGATAGCAAGCAGTTGATCCTCTCATACAGGTTGTGGCCTATAAACAAATTCTTGGCATTCTATAGAGTGATAAACTAGTGAAAATTAAAATAAGTTATTGGGAATAGGAAGCACAGGATGGTTGGGCAGAGCCATGAAGGAGGTGAAGGAGTTATCTGTGCAGACACCCAGGCCAAGGGGGCTCCATGTGGAAAAGGAGGCAAGAGGGGAAAAAAGGAGGCAATTACTGATTTAGGGAGCAGGAACAGGCTTGTTTTAGCGGATGAACAAACATATTGTACTATTTTATATTTCATAGGGGAAACAACCTAACTTGAGTATTTAATCATTATTGAACCCTTCTCCCGTTTTGTAGTATAATTGCATCCATGTATCGCTCTCTTTTTTGCTTATTCAGGTATCTATTATGTGCTTTGCTTAGACTGGATTCATTATTTTTTAAATTAAATCATAGCTGTTTACATCAATGCAATCATGGGGTACAATGTGCTGGTTTTATATACCATTTGAAATATTTTCATCAAACTGGTTAACATAGCCTTCTCTGCATTTTCTTAGTTATCGTGTTAAGACATTTATACTCTACACTTAGTAAATTTCACATGGACCCTCTTAAGATGCACTGTAGGTGTGGTCCCGACCATTACCCTCCCTCCATCCATCCTTCCCTCTCCCCTCCCTTTCCTCTTTCCCCTTCTTCTTGGGCTGTAGTTGGGTTATAGCTTTCATATGAAATTGGTTTCATAGTAAGGCTGAGTACATTGGATACTTTTTCTTCCATTCTTGAGATACTTCACATTATTTTATTTAATGCTATGGAAATAGCTAAATGAATATTATAACGATTCCTTACGAGACCCAGTGGTTACACATAGAGGGTAAGAATACCCGGGGAACCCTGAAGGAAACGTACTTTCCTACAGAGCTCTGCCATCATTATCACTGAAGCTTCATGAAGCTTTAGACTCAGGGACATAGTCATAGCTGGCTTTTAGCGTTATTTTATAACTTCTGAAGCATTATTTGAATCTATTTACATGGCATTAAAATGCTCAAGTGATTTTCATTGAATTGCTTTTTCCTTAAAGCCTGAATTATAATTGCATTGCCTCAATTTCAAGCATTCCTGACTTGAATATTTGAAGTTGCTTAAGTAGTTTTCAGTATGAAAACAGCATAACCCTTGAGTACAATAACATCAGTGACACAGAGTCGACATGATATGCCGACTTAGAACACTGACACAATAGCCATGGGAAAATGCTGATCTATGGGACTTTCCTGCCAGCCGATAAAGATCAGAACTATGGTCACAGCTTTATTTCACTTTTTTCACTTGCCTGAAAACTATAAAATGACAATGATGGCTTTAATGCTAAACGTGATTAAATGTTATTGGTTTGAAGTGGTGTATGTATTTATCTTTACTCTTAGTTAAAGAAATAGTTCAAATACTAATCTTAGTTTCTTCCCCTCGTACTCATGAGGGCTATAACCAAGTCAGATTTACACTCTGATAATACAGAAATAATGTTAAAATGGATGAAGGGAAAGAGAATGGGAAATCACAATTTCAGACATCCGTAATTTTCTATATTCTGTGCTGGGAGGCGCTTAAGAACCTAAAATTACAGTGTAGAGCTATTATCCATAATCTGATTTACAAAAGGAAAACTTTACATTTAGAAGCATTAAACAGTGCATCAAGAACACTCTCGTAGTGGAAAAATAATAAATTAAATATTTTCTACTCAACACAAAAACCAAGATGAGCTATTTAGATAAGTATGATATGTAAGTTGCTTGGAATTCACTCTTGATTAAGGAATTCAGAAATTTAAGTTTATTCATTATTAATTTTTTTGCCTTAGTTACCATCTGGCCTACTGTGGTAGTTGTGTGTTAAAGCTCAGCATTTCCCAATGCTGCTCTTCAAAGAAAGCCCATGTAATTTATCTATGGAGGTTTTAATATTAGCGATCAAGGTTTTTATATCTGCTTTGTGAATACTGTGAGACACTTTTGTTGCTGCATAGAATACTTCCCAAAATCCTTACATGAAGTCACTTCATATTTGCATACAAGATTCCTCCTGCAAAGACAAATTAATCGGCCTCCAATGTATCTCTCTTCTTCTTTTTTATTTAGAAGAAAAGCAGTGTCTGCTGTACAAGACTTTGAACTTGAAGTGAGAAAAATCACTAGCCCAATGTTGACTTACAAACTTACCTTCAAACCATAAATTGCTGCTACTTTACACAGCCTTTACATTCAACATTATTTTAAAATAATTTCACTGCATAGAGGTACCGCAGATATACAGCCATACGTGGAAGTATGTTTAAAATATGACAGACGCAAAAATCTGTATACATTCTGATGCCAAAAGGGGCAGAGAAGGGTTTACTTTTCATTTTTAAGTCTATGCAGTCAAATCGATGGAGAGTACTTCAGTAATTGGAGTACTTCACTACAGTCTTTTTTTTAGGTAATGAAGAATTATTTCTTCTGTTTGCCTTTTCATTTCTGCTAGTTGTCAATCCTTCCAGTTACTGGGTAGACCTTTCCTCCTATGCTGAAAGTAGTAGTATTAGTTCTCTTTCTTTCTTTCATTTTTTTTTTTAATATTTTACTTGACTAGGTAGGTTGGTCCATGACCTCTCACTGACCTTGTCCACACTGAAGGTGAATCACTAACTTCCATGCAGAGGAAGGTCTATTTATCTTGCTGCTGAATCTCTTAATATATTTTATATATCCATTAAGACTAATTCTTAGGCTTTGAGAAATCCTATTTCCTTTCAACATCTTGTACTTAATGACTTTACACTGTCTCTCTACTGGCAGGTTAGAATCATTGTCTTCTTATTTGAAAACAGAAAATTTAGGCCTGTGTAAAAATAATACTTGCTAAATTTAAGGTGTTATATAACAGAGTTAAATGTATTTATTATTTTCAATGCAGTCGTACTATTTTGGAAGTATGAATTCGACACCTTTAATGCTATTTCATAGTGACTTTAGGAGATGTACGCATGTTAAGAATAAGGGGGAAATATGTCTAAACTCAATGAGAGGTATTTTTCAATTATGAACTCAATGTAATATGCTTGCTTTACGATGTAGTTCACTGCCAAAGTTTTGAGAGAGACTGTATAATGGTCCATTATTTCACTTCCAAGAAACACAATCACCAGCACCCTTTCT
Source organism: Perodicticus potto (assembly GCA_963574655.1). Classification (NCBI taxonomy): domain Eukaryota; kingdom Metazoa; phylum Chordata; class Mammalia; order Primates; family Lorisidae; genus Perodicticus; species Perodicticus potto. The sequence goes on along the minus strand of CAUYRH010147663.1, from coordinate 5,736 downwards.
GATTCATCTGTGCGAACTTCAACTTGCTTGGGGGGACTTCATGGTTTCCATCTGTGCAGATTGTACGTTTCTAGATTTTTGTGCATCTCAAAGCTTTTGTACCGCAACGTATTAAAATAAAAATTTTAGGTGGATATTTTAAAATTAGTTATGTATCATTAGTTACAGTGGGTCACAGGTCCAAGTTTCCTATAGTGAATATGAGGATTAAATTCGGCTACTAATGTAAGGAATTGACTCCTTCTGCAGCTCCGCCCCAGCAATCCATATTTGAATATATCATAGACATTTTAATAAGCATTAGGTTTTCCTATTTTAAGTTGTCCTTTAAGTGAGAAATGTTTCCATTGTATCTATTGATTTCTGGAAACATTTTCTGAGTATTAACGTCAAAGAGAGAGGTTAAATAAATCGACACACACAGGCATTCATGATAAATGCACAATTTTGTTTGCTCAGAAGAATCTTTTACATATGAAGGAATTTATTATTTTTATACCAAATCATTAAAAAAATTAACTTAGACATTGACATATGTTCACGTAGTCTCTCAGTAATAAGGCAAAGCCTTAAATTTTGTTTAAAATCATTTCAATAATAGTTTTATGAATGTTAATATGCACAGTATTTTTAGTATGCTGATAAATTCATACGACATTTTAAGGATACCACTTATTGTAAAATGTTATAATGTATGCGAAAACAGTCATACTAAACTGCCAACCTATTGTTATTTGAAATACCTAAGAAGGTTTTGAAATTCATCCTATTCTTTCTTATTCTACAAATTATATTGCAGCTTTGCAAAAAAAGTTAAATATTCTGTGTTTGTTTTGTATTTGTGCTCATTTAAAATGGCATTCTATGAAAATATAAGTTTTCCAAAAGGTACAATTAGATACCAACTAACATAGTACTTTGTGGATTATAATAGAATTATGCCTCCATTTATATGCTCACCCTCTGGGGGACTCAATAAATTTGCTTCCTTTTTAAGTTTCATCAGATGTATAATCTATGAACATTTTGCTGCAGATATTACTTTTATATATGCAGTAGATGCCTTATACAAACATTCCTTTCATTTAGATGTTTTTGCTAATGTATCCAGAAGAATTAATTCATGTTTTCCCAAAGAGTAACCAGATTGGTATTTAGAAATGTCTTTATAAGAATTGTAATATTTTCTAAACATTCTAGTATATATTCAATCCTCTGGTTTGCTTTATTTTCCTTTAATTAAGTTTCACGAATATATTTCCTTAGTTTTGCGATTTAGTTTTGAAAAGCGAATAAAGCATTGCTTCATTTAGTCTCTGGAGTCTTTCTTGAATTTAGTTCTTTATTCTGCCCTGGTAACTTACAAAACTGTGTTTTGGGTCTGGTTCTCAGGTACTCACCTCAGCCTTGTATCTACAACTTCCCAAGAAGGAGATGCAGTGAATGCTTTGAGTAATTCCCCGACACATCAATACAACATCCGCTCACTACAAAGCATTTCTCTCTCCAGACACATGCTTCTCGGCACAGTGACACATTCCTTTATTCCACACTCAAGGCATATCTCCTATTATCATAATTCCTCTCATTTTATATGATTGGTTATATTCATAAAATGATTGAATTTTTGATCTAACAATAATTATTTCATCCCTCTACTTTTCTGCTTAATGTTCAATAATTATATATTGATCATTCGTGTTCAGGTCTTGTGTAAGGCATTGCATAGATAGCAGTGGTTCAACACTGTTGCTTCATGGAGCTTAGAGTCAAGTAAACAGGGAAATAAAACTAAAATCCTGCTGTTGATTTCCTTTTAAATATGTCTGAGGCCCATCACCTAACCTTCTACTGTATTTTCATCAGACATACACTCTGTAGCGGACCAGGCTTGCTTCCAGTGATTCCCACTGAATGGCCTTGGCCCATTTCTTTGAACTATTTTTTCCTGAATCAGAGATATTTATGCCTCCCTATTTGCTAGTACACCAAAGAATCTAAAGCATTTCTGTCTTCTAAAGCATTGCTACATTGATTCATTTCTTTATTTATATGCTCTTATATTCATTTATTACATTGTATTTTTTTAGATTGCCATCAATTCACATGGGGAAGGAAACGATTCTTTCTTTACTATTAATAGATGGTGCAAAGAAAAATAAGTTGCACTATATGTATATGAAGATAAAATCCAGATTTATTGCGGGCATATATGTGAATAGCAAAACCGTAAAGCTTTAAAATCTAGGAGGAGAATATATTTATAACTTTGCAACTTTCAGTTTTAATTTGAACTTAAAACTGAAAGTAAAAATCAAAAGAGAAGAATGGCTTTTTGTCTGAATAAAAAATAAGGTTTTCTGTTGGAAGAAGGGCAGTTCAGTAAAAGTTACAAGACTCTTCATGGATTGAGAGAAGGTGTTTGTAAATCTAGAGTTAGTGAGACAAAGTCCCTACTTAGGAAACTCCCATAAATCAGCCAGATAAATGCAGGGGAAGGTAGAGGAAAAAATGGGCAAATAATATATCCTATATCTATTCTACAGGTGATTCACCTTTAATGTCACGTGTATTTATGGATGTGCTGGTCTTATCCTGTATTGATTGAAATATGTATTCACACAACTTTCGCATCTGTCCCCCTTTCTGTCTCCCTTCTCTGTATGCAGCTTTCCATACAGGGAGTATTACCTCCTACTTGGAGAATGTTATGTTTATTTTTATGATCCATGACTAGCAGGTGTTGTGATTTCTCACAACTTCACATGTTGCTGGGGTCATCGTGGGTGTTTTGCTGATGACTGGAATTTGGCGTCTGGTGGTTTCCTCCCGCGTCCTTTGCAGGTATATTTGAAATTGTATACGCTAACCACGTATAGGTTTTATTTAACAGCTATGCCTTTATAAAGTTGGAAAAATAAATTTTGTTTCTTTTGATTTTCACATGAAGATCTCAGACTGAGAGTCGACTGCAGTTTTTTGTGATCTGTAGAGAACCTATTGGCCTGAAGTTTGCATGGCTGCCGCTAGAGGGCGAGCGCATTTTCTCTACCAAAAACCAGGCGCTCTCTGTGATGAACTAGGGCAAGTCCAAGGCCATCCAGGTCCCAGACTTAATCCAGACGTCCCATGCTCACCCTCCTCTCCTTGCAACAAACAGATTGCAGCCCATAATGCTGGGTGGTTCCCGTTTGTGTTTATCATCACAGTCTTTCCTTGCTTACCCCCCACCCCCACCTGCCCATGCCTGGAGCATTTTTCTTCATATCTGTGAGCCCAGCAGTGAAAGCTGCATTTACCCAGTTTTCTTGAAGTTTTCATTAATAGGAAAGTCACTGGAAGTATTTGGCTTAGCATATTACTTTTTTTTTATTATTTTCACATTTTTCCCCTGCTTCCCTGTAGACGAACCATAAGCTCTGCAAGCTCAGTTCCTATGGCAGGCTTAGTGCAAACTGGAGGCCAAAACAATTGTTGACACAGTAAATAAAAACTGTATCACAATTACTATAATACATATTAGACATAGAAGAAAATATGTACCACAAGATTCACTTTTTTGATGCTATTTTTTTCAGGGGCTTATTTTTTTTATAGATTTACAAAAAGTGTTCTTGTATTTTAAACTGTAGGATTTCTTTGTCGTATTATCAATTTGTATTACAAGACTTTTTTGATGAATGACCTTCTCCTTATTTTTAATCAAGAATTTCAGAGGTATGTTATCAGCGAAAGTATTAGAGACCAAATTATCAGTGGTTTTGAAATCATTTAGTTGCCTGGAGTAAGAGTATTTTGTAATTACATATACATATTTATTCTGGTAAGAGCAAATTATATAGTCTTGAATTATAATTTCATTACTTCTCAGCAAAACTTACATCATGTAAATCCATCAGCCACGGTTATTTTACTTATTGAATTTGAGAAAGAGAAATTTAGATCCCTTTTAAGCTGTCATAATGAGAGCGTTTCATAAAATATATTAGCAAATGAGAAGTATTTACATATTTATTGCTATGAAAATCATAAATGGCCTCTATTTCGAGAGTAAACAGAGATACAATATTAGTAGTAAATCTTTAAAGCACACTTATTTCTTTACCCTTCAGGTTCTTTGGATACCGCTTATTTCCAATGGAAAGACGATAAGCAGCATTGTTTTTTGGAAGAAATAAATCAGAACTACTATCAATTAGAAGTAGCATAATTATTCATGCTTTATATCTTAATTCTTTATTTAAAAATATTTGTACCTACTTTTTATGAAAACAACCGAGTCTTCTGTTTCATTGGAGAAATAAAATGCTTAGAGAATTATCTACTCTTACATTATTCTTTTCAATTACCTATAAAGTCTTTATCATCCAATTGCATTAATTATTTTTATTTTTTCTGCCTGATTTCTAACTTGACCTTCTCAATGTACTGGCAGCACGTCCTTCAGAACCTTTTATTTTTCCTTTAGTTCCTTTCTTTATTTCATGGTAATATAATAGTACCAGGGCTGTTTGCAAAATTAGATGACTTCATATATTTTAATAACTTAGAACATACTTTAGCACATACATAACTAATGAATACACTGACATTATTTCCCAAATGCAATATGCTTTATCAATATTTTCAATTTTTTATTTTTAATTATTATGAGTATGTAGCAGTTGTACATGTAGTGTACTTATAGGGCACACGTGGTGTTCTAACACAAGCATACAATACGTAATAATAAAATCAGAGCAACTGAGGTCTGCAGCACATCAAGAATTTGTCATTTCTCTGTATTAAGAACACTCAAATTCCTCTCATTTAGATACTTTAACTATACCATAACTTAGTTTTGACCTAGTCACTTTGTTGCACTATAAAATATTGTTCATTCATTCCAACTATATTTTTGTGACCATTAACCATCCCCATTTCTCCCACCCCCGTCCTGTTACCCTTCCTGGACTTTGGTAACCATCATTCTCCCTTCTGTCTTCCTGTGACCACCTGTTTTACTATTCAGCTCTCACGTGTTAGAATATGAGAGATTTGTCCTTCTGTGCTTGTCTTCTTTCACTTAGTGTTCTCCAGTTCTGCCCACTTTGTTACATGTGACAGGGTTTCATGCATTTGTCTGGATGAATAATATCCCACTGCATCTATGTACCACATTGTTTTTATCCATTCATCCACTGGTATACACTTAAATTCATCCCAAATCTTGGCTATTGTAAACAGTGCTGCAATAAACACAGGAGTGCAGATATCTTTGTGATATTCTGATTTCCTTTCTTTTGAATGTACACATAGGGGTGGGATTTCTGAGTAATTTTTAAATAATAGGAAGCTTTCATTTAGAAAGGATATATGGATACCATGGAATATTATGCAGCCTTAAGGAAAGATGGACACTTTACATCTTTTATGTTTACATGGATGGAGCTGGAACATATTCTTCTCAGCAAAGTATCTCAAGAATGGAAGAAAAAGTATCCAATATACTCAGCCCTAATATGAATCCAATTTATAAACATCCATACTTCCCTATGAAAGCTGTAACCCAATTATAGCTGCCCAAGATGACGGGGAAAGAGGAGGGGGAGGGGTGGGGGGAGGATCGGTGGAGGGAGCATAATAGGTGGGACCACACCGATGGTGCATTTTACAAGGGTACGTGTTAAATCTACTAAGTATAGAATATAAACGTCTTAACACAATAACTAAGAAAATGAGGTGAAGGCTATGTTA
>CAUYRH010147661.1:0-12281 GCA_963574655.1 Perodicticus potto | reverse complement strand
CAGAAAACTCTTAGGAGCAAAAGAAAAGAATAAAAAAAGAAAGGAAACAGAAAAGCAAGAAACTCAGAGGTTCTTGGGGGAGGGGACGGGCACTCTTCCTTTCAGAGGAATTCTGTACCTGAGGTGTGCCTTCTTGGGGCTGCAGGTACTCTCAGCCGAGGTTATCCACAGAAATCACTTCTCTCTCTTGGTTGGGTTCCCAGGATTCAGCTCAATTGTGCAGTTTCGAGAGGTTATCCTCCCTTTAGGATAGGAGCCTTTTTCGGAAGCTGCTTCCAGTCATCCATCTTGCTCCGCCCCCCACATATTTCTTTTTAAATGAAACTATATTACCTCAGAGAAATGATCTCAGGAAGAAAGTCACCATCATGCATTCATCATGGCCACAAATTTGTCCTGGTATAGACATTTGCAAGACAGTGTCACTCTGTGGCATCAACAGAGCAAACTCAAAGTAGGAAGGAGAAAATGTACTTTTCAAAGGATTCCATTGGGATCATGGCCAAACACTTGCAGGTTAACATAAGAATGAGTTTGGGCCAGTAAAGAAAGAAATGTGGTTTCATTTTAAGTTGATTCAACATTAGTCTAGTTGGACTGAATTTCTGATTAGTGTAAAGTAAATAATCTTTATTTTCTTATTTCTAGGACACAAGAGACTCCTTCCTTTCCTTCCCTACATTGTATTCTTCATTTTTATCCCTCTTTTGTCCTACAAGGCATGATGTTCCCCCTATTTCCTAACTGGCTTAGTAAGATTATATTCCCGCTCAGCTCCTTCACTGTTGGTCAAAGAGGAATCTTGCACTCATGAGATAGAATGGATTACGTTGAGCAACTCATTAAAATGTCCAAAAGGCACCAAAGTCACCACCTGCCTGACAAGGAACATTAATATTAAAATTTCCAAAAGAAGAAGCAATTCTGAATCTGAGCTCTTGAGAGCTAAAATTGCAAAGGTAGCGTTCCACAGTGTCTGGAGAGTGGGAACAACCTTCCTGAGGCTGCCCAGCATCCCCTACTAGATACAAAAACCGAGCTGGCTGCCTTTTTTGTTGTTGCAGGGTTTGGGGGTGGGGGTTGTTCTTGTTGTTGTTGTTTTAGCCAGTCTCACTTTGTCACCCTCTATAGAGTGCGGTCAAGTCATAGCTCACAGCAACCTCCAAATCTTGGGCTCCAGTGACTGTCTTGCCTCAGTCTCCCAAGTAGCTATGACTATGGGTGCCCGCCACAATGCCCAGCTATTTTTAGAGAAAAGGTCTCACACTTACTCAGGCTGGTCTCTAACCTGTGAGCTAAAGCAATCCACCCACCTCGGCCTTCCAGAGTGCTAAGATTACATACAGGGTGTGAGCCTTCATGACTATCTCTTTTGAAGCCAAGCCATGAAGCAGTCATATCTACCCCAAGATCATAAATACCCACTTCAAAGTGTTTTTAAATGTAGGTTTTATTATTATTCAGGTATGGTGAGGTGAAAGGATCAGGAAATGATTACCATTGAAAAGATAGTTTGTTATCACAGTTGTTAAGAGTCGTACCCTGCACAACTCAGCACCACATAGGGAAGAGAGGCAGAGAGGGTGAAAGGAAAATGTGGGCAAAAACCTTATTGTGGTTTCCATGAGAAAGAACAGGCTAGGCAAGGTAAGCAGGCTTAGAATGGACTGGTTTGAATAATTCCTTCAGGCTCTGGGATGTAGGGGTATCTCTAGCTGTCTGGCACCTGATGTTGGGCTGATAAGGCAGAGGAAGAGTGGCCTGGGGCAAAAGATCCTTGTGAGACCCAGATGAAGAAGGCCACTGGAGGATATGGGTTTTGATTGGGTTTGCACGTGAAAAGTATGCTTGCAGGTGAGTCCTTCACTATCTCCAAGAAGTGGCTAGCCCTTTGAGGGGCAGCCTCTCCAGGGTCAGAAAGTTCCCAGACACCAATGCAACACAAATACAGATGATAAAACTTATAATTAATACACAAAACATAAATGAAACTGTTTTTAGTAAATGCGATTGGAAAAAAGGCTTGAGATCCTACATAGATCCCCCAGAGAACTGTACCATTTAATATAAAGGGCGACAACATAGATATTTCACTAAATGTTTTAATTTAAAATGTGCTCTCTTAATTGTAGAAAATTTGAAAAATATAGAAAAGCACAGAAAAAAGTTTAAATAAACCATAATCTCATATCTCAGAGATAACCACTATTAAAGTTTTGGTGAAACATATATCTTTCTAGTTTTTTCTGAATGTGCAATAAATGTTAATTCTTTTAAAAAACAGACTATTATGGTACATTGTGTCTTGTGATTTTTAAATCAATAATACATTATGACTATTTCCCTATGCTAATAAATAATATATAACCACATATTTTTAATAGCTACAGAGAATTTGACAAATAAATGCAGGATATTGATGAATCAATTCTTTATTATTGGATGGAGACGTTATTTCCACTTTAGTACGAGCATGATGCTAATGAACATTCCTGTAGCCATACTTTTGTCTGCCATTGTAAACTCCTAGATGTAGAATTTCTGGGTAAAAAGTATTAGTGTGTTTAATGCTTGTGGCAGTCATTTGTCATAGTCCATTTAGGCATCTGTAACAAAATACCATAGACTGAGAAATAGAAATCTATTTCTCATGGTTCTAGAGGGTGGAAAATCTAAACTCAAGGTGCTGGCAGATTTGGTGTCTGGTGAGGACCCATTTCCCAGTTCCTAGACTAGTCCCTTCCCATGGCACAGACTCTTCAGTCTCTTCTAAGAGCATTAATCCCATTCACAAGGCCCCACCCTCAAGATCTAATCACGTCCCTAAGGCCTTACCACCTAATACCATCATGTTGGAGAATAGGTTTCAACATATTGATTTTAGTCCATAACATTATTTATTTTTTTCAAAAAATATTTATTGAGATAAATGGCATGCCAGGCACTGCGAACCAGTCAGACTGGGCTTTGGTCCACATGCAGCTACACCTATGAAGGAGACAGACAATTTGGCAATTCACAAGTGAAAAAATAAATGTATGATGTCATTCCAGAGAGTAATGAATGCTCTGAGGAAAAGGTAAGTGACTGGGCCTGAATATTTTGGAAAGGATGGTTAGAGGTCTACCTGATGTCATGACATGAGGACATGAGATCAGAGACCCTCTTCTGGGAATATTCCAGGTGGAAAGAAAAAATAGGAAAACTTACTATATAAAAGTTACTATACAAGAAACTAAAATCCATATTGGTAATAAATTAAGAAAAGGCTTAGTATACAACACATTTTCAGTCCAGAATCATGTTCAAATTCTCAGCAATGAAATCTGTCTGTGGTTAAAGACAAACAGGTATTAAATATGACTCCCCAATAGACATTTGTCTCCTAGCCCTCTCCTACCCTTGATGAAGTTCAAATCCATATTCTCTAATTAATCATCCTGAAATACTGCTGAACACATCCTCCTCATGTTTTCCTCAACCACTTGTCATTATGAAATAGAAACTTTTCTTCTTGAAAGAAAGTTTGTATACAAAGAAAACAACTCCAGCATTAGCTCCAGGGAATGCTGATGGGAATCTCAACTCTCCTAGTAACTAGCAAAGTGACCATGAGAAAATCATTTATTTTGTCACCCTCCACATCTCAGTTACAAAACAGAAATTATAGGCAATTGTTAGGACTAAGTAAGATAAGGTACATGTGATGATTAATTGTCTATGTCTACTTGACTATGCCATGAGCTACCCAGACATTTTAGCCAAACATTATTCTAAATGTTTCTGTGTAGATGATTTTGGACAAGATTAACATCTGAATTGGTAGACTGACTAAAGCAGATTGTCCTCTCTTGTGTGGGTGGGCCTCATCTAAGCAGCTGAAGGCCTGAACAGAACAAAAAGGCTGACCCTCCCCTGAGGATGAGAGACTTCTTCCTGCCCAATGGCTTTCTAACTGGGACATTGGCTTTTTTTTTTCTTTCTCTGACTTCAGACTCAAAATGAAACATCAGCTTCATTTCCTATCAATTCCTAGGTCTCAAGCTTGCTGGCCTTCAGGAACAATAGCATCAGCTCTCCCAGTTCTCTAGCCTTCAGACTCACACCAGAGCTGCACCATTAGCTCTCCTGGGGCAACAGCTTGCTACAGATCTTGGGACTTTCCAGCCTCCATGTTGTGTGAGCCAATTCCATATATATATTCTGTTGCTTCTGTTCCTGTGGAGAACCCTGGCTGAAAACATGTACAATCTATCCCTCAGTGCATGTAATAGCTGTCCAGCAAACAGGCATCATGGCCCAATGTCTCTGGATTTCATCCTGCTTTGCCATCGTTAGCTGTGTACTCAGCTGGGCAAGTTGAAGTCATCGGTCTATGCCTTAGTTTCCTTATCTGTAAAGTAGAGGCATAATTTCTAAGGCTAATATGATTAAATAAATAAATTACAGAAAGCACTCAAAATGTGGTAAGCACTCAGAAAGGACTCTCAGGATATTTTATTCCTCTCATACAAAGATGCGATGTATAGTTACACAATTTAGTCTATTCGAAAACAAAGACTATTGAAATATTTATCTTTCTCAGTTCAATAAGCTGTCATCCCACATGTTTTTCAAACATACACTAGTCATAGATTTTACCATGCTTTGTTTAATAATGGCATCTTAAATTACATTCTTTGGCACAGACACATTTTGATTACATATTAAGCAAGGTGAGTGTCTATCTCATCTTTACTGCCTCATTTCCTCTCAGTTCACCTATACCCTTGACCGTTTGTTTCTGCCTAGCCTCCTCATCAGTGGTTATCTCCACTCTACATAGACTCCACTGAATTGCCACCACTGCAGTGAACTTCACAATAGCACAAATCTTGTTAACAGTAATTTTCTTATTGTCTGAGTGGATAGAATGTTCTCTGGGCCCTGCTAAGAACATTGTCAGGTACAGATAAGTCTCAGGACTTACGTAGTCAATGCATTATTTTTTACAGCTTTACTGAGATATTATTTACATACCACAAGGTGTTCAATAGATATTTGCTAAATGAGTAAATATTAAATCATCTAAAGGAATCTATCCACTTGGATATAATGGCTTAAAAAGAAAAAAATCTCATGCTTTTTTGCCCCGGCTGAACTGCAACAAAAAAATAGCCAGGTGTTGTAGCAGGCACCTGTGGTCCCAGGTACTTGGGAGGCTGAGGCTAGAGAATCGCCTAAGCCCAGGAGTTGGAGGTTGCTGTGAGCTGTGTGACACCACAGCACTCTACCGAGGGCGATAAAATGAGTCTCTGTCTCTACAAAAAAAAAAAAAGGTAAAAGAATAAAACTAAAAGAACAGCAAGATCAACACCTGCCTTGACACAAAGCCCCCAGGAGTTACATGTAAAGATTTTGAAAATATTATACCTTCTTAGGGACCTAATAAATAGAATTAATATTAATACTAAAAACACAGTAGAACACATAGGGGGCAGAGGCAAGATGGCCAACTGGAGTCAGCTTTCCACAGAGGCTCCCATCCAGAAGGAGAGTTAAAGGACAGAAGTTTACCAAGTAAGCTGATGGTTTGGAGTTGAGCCAAGAGAGAATGTTGAAGAATGCACATCAACCCTGCTGAGGCAAGTTGCAACCCCAAGGAAACAAACAATAGGTACAAAATCCATTGCCAAGCACTTGGGAGTCCCCTCCCCCATGAGAACGGCTCGCTGTATACTTTCTACAAATAAGCCAGCAGAGTTCTGATATCCTCCTATGTTATCCCATGGGAAAAACCCTCTAAAAACCAGAACTCCTTTCCCAGAGAGGACCCACTAGTGTGCCATGGCACTCTCCTGCCAGGCATAAAACTGTATATATTCTCTACCTGCAATTATGAACTCCCAGCATGCCCCTCCACTCTCACCCCTAGTTCTAAAAGCCTGTCCCCATGGAGTCCAGATTCTTGGGCATTTTCTCGAGAGGTGTGGACAGGGCATGGGCTGTTGTAAGTCTGTTCTGATTTTGCAGCACATTATAAGGAAAAGATGGTAGACAGGGAAAGCCATATAGGAAAGGGAGAGGCAGTGTTCCGTGGCACAGAGCAGTAGCGGCAGTGGCAGGTACAATAGGGCTCACACCCCTGGGGATATTTTGGAGAGACACTTCCCACCTCGCTGGGCAACCAGAGGAAGCAGAGCATCTTCTCTGGTGGCAGCCACTGGTGCAACAGATCTGGGACAGAAACGCAGGCCCTGTGAGCAAAGGGTATGGCTGAGGTGGTACCTGCCTGGGGAGGGCACAGTGGGGACAGGGACTAGAATACGTGCCCATATGAGATGGCATACTCTCAGGGTGGGGCTGAGTCAGAAAGACTGCTTTAGTGAGCCTAAGAAGCACCCGGCACCCAGGGGATCATAGCTGAGACAAAAGCAAGTGGGGCACAGCACCAGCACAGGGAGAGACAAGAATTGAGAGCTGAGCTCTCTAAATGCACCCGCCCCAACACAGAGTGCAGCAAAGACACAGACACCAGCTTCAGGCAGTGGCAGAGGGTGGGGCTGGGTCACAGTTTCTGTGAACTCAAACAGCGCCTGGCCCACAGGGGAATATAGCCAGGAAAGAATCACTAATTCTGCAAGAATATAAGTGGCAGCAATATCAATCTGGAGTGAAGCCGGAACTGAGTGAACCATTCCGGCTTCCATTAAGCACCCAAGGTTGTCAGCCTAAGCTTGCACTGCCAGATGGTGGCAGAGTGTGGCAGCCTAGCTGAGGAGTCATAGATCTCCCTGTGTCTCAGGCAGGTGCAAACACCTAGAGCATCTGCTCAATGGAGGGAACTGGGTCACAGCCCTGTGGGGTTACCAGTGACTCGGTTTGACAAAGGCGCAAGGTGGGGAAGGAGGCATCAATCTTCCCAGACTAATTCACTTGCTAGGTGGGTCCTTCTGACTCCACAGAGCACTGGAGTGAGTCATACTCAAGATACCAGCAGACCCCTGATATCGAATAGCCAGAGACCTTTTGATCTCTCCCACTTGAGACTGGGTGCTAACTGGGACAATTGATTTGTAACTCTTGAACTGGGCCAGTCACCCAAGGACTATCCAAAGTGGTACCCTAGGTGTGTAGTTGTAGGAAGGTTTGATTTTCCTTTTTCAGTTGTTGCCTGTGGGGGGCAGAGTATCTTAGTTGCTTGCATTTCTCCACAGCTTAGACTTCAACCCAGAGTAACTGATTCACTAAGATAGGACAGAGACCAGCTAAAAACTAGAAAGAGCCGCTTAGACCCACCACACCAAGCGGGTCCCCAGTGTCTCAGTCTGTAGCACTGTATGAGTCCTTTGAAAAGCTCTAGGGGAAAAATTACAAACACTAGTCCAAGCCCTTGGGAAAATGGCTGGGTAATCACTACTCCAGGAGCCCCCAACCCAACTTCACCTTATCTGCTCATCTAGCCAAATGGTGTTAAATAATCATGAGGCAGAATCAGTGGGAAAACTCTGGCAACATGAATAACCAGAGTAGATCAACATCCCCAAGGAATGACATGGTGGACACAACAAAAGATCTCATTCATAAACAAATGGCTGAGATGTCAGAAATCGAATTCAGAATTTGGATGGCAAAATAAGATTAATAGCATGGAGGTAAAGGTGGAATTAGAAATTCAGGGAGTATTTTGAAAGTTGTTTCAAGAATTCAATGAATTCAAAGACAAAATCCCCAAAGATTTTGACACATTGAGATAAGAACTTGCAGCCCTCAAAGATCTGAGAAATACAGTAGAATCCCTCAGTAACAGAATGGACCAGGCAGAAGAAAGCATTTCTGATATTAAAGACAAGGCTTTCGAACACTACCAAACACTCAAAGAGGAAGAGAAGTGGAGAGCAAAAACCAATCATTCTCTCGGAGAGCTATGGGATAATTCGAAGGAAACTAATATTCACCCTGTAGGAATTCCTGAATGTGACAAGGTTGCTTCAAAAGGGAGAGATGCTCTACTTCATGAGATAATGAAGGAGAACTTCCCAGACATGCCAAGAGATTCTGAAATCCAAATAGCAGACAGTTTCAGAACCCGAGCATGACTCAACCCAAATAAGACATCTCCTAGACACATTACAATTAACTTCACCAAGGTTAACATGAAGGAGAAAATTCTGAAAGCAGCCACATGTAAGAAAACCATAACCTACAAGGTGAAGAATATTAGAATGACTGCAGCTCTCTCTGCTGAAACCTTTCAAGCTAGAAGAGGGTGGTCATTGACTCTTAAAACAAAATAATGTTCAACCCAGGATCCTGTATCCAAATAAACTGAGTTTCATTTATGATGGAGAAATGAAATACTTTAATGAAATTCACATGTTGAAGAAATTTGCCATAACTAAACCAGCTCTCCAGGATATTCTCAGACCTGTAGAAGACTGAAACTGGACCCACACCTTTCACCATTAACTAAGATAGAATCACACTGGATTAAAGATTTAAACTTAAGAATGAAAATATATGTGGCACCTGTGGCTCAGGAAGTAGGGTGCTGGTCACACAGACTGAGGGTGGCAGGTTTGAACCTGGTCCTGGCCAAAACTGCAAAAAAAAAAAAAGAGAGGGATAGAAGAAAATATAAAAATACTAGGAGAAAGTGCAGGGAAAACACTTATTATAGCCCAAAAAGAAGGGGAAAGGAGAGAGGGAGGAGAGGGAAAGGGGGACAATGGGTGGAGGGAGGATAATTGGTGGGACCACACCTACAGTGCATCTTACAATGATATATGTTAAATTCACTAAGTGTAGAATATAAATGTCTTAACACAGTAACTAAGAAAATGCGGTGAAGGCTATGTTAACCAGTTTGAGGAAAATATTTCAAATAGTATATAAATTTCAAAATGTATTCAATCATTGTACCCCATGATTGAATTAATGTACACAACTATGATTTAATTTAAAAAATGAAAAATATGTAAAAAGAATAGAAATCTCACATAAAATTCCTGTAAAATTATCAGGAAGGCAGAATTAATAATCAAGGTATAATTTTTAAAAATCTGACATTTAAAAAGAACTAGAAATTAATTAAAAGAATTATCACTGTCTCACATTCAATAAGTAAATAGAAACTCACTCTATAAGGTAGCTATTAAAATTCTTAAAACTTAAGAATTAGGGCAGTGCCTGTAGCTCAGTGAGTAGGGCACCAGCCCCATATACTGAGGGTGGCAGGTTCAAACTCAGTCCTGGCCAAACTGCAACAAAAAATAGCCAGGTGTTGTGGCAAGCACCTATAGTCCCAGCTACTCGGGAGGCTGAGCAAGAGAATCGCCTAAGCCCAAGAGCTGGAGGTTGCCGTGGATGCCACAGCGCTCTACCAAGAGCTACAAAGTGAGACTCTGTCTCTAAAAAAAAAACTTAGGAATTAAAATTTCCCCATTTTAAATGAGCAACAATTAGAATTTTTTTAGGTTTTTTGACTGCCATCTCAAGATAATGGAGTTATAGTTTCAGAATTCCAAAAGAAGAAAAGGTCTAAGAATGCCACATACACAACCAACCTGAGGGTTGAACTTACAGAATACCTTCTCTGCAAAGATCTCATGGGGTGTTACACAGCTCACCAAACCCTAGGGTAGGGGCGTAAGAAGGACTCCCAGAATGACAAAGCTGATGCAGCAATGAGGTATGGTATCCATTAAAGCCAATTTTCTTTTTTTTTTTCTTTTAAAAATGAGCTAATGTTATTAGGAAAAGGTAGTAAGTTCACACTAATAGAAGAAGGGAAAATAGGGGAAAGGACACTGATATTGCTGAAATATCTAACTAATTGGAGTATTGTTTAAACAAAAATGAACAAAAAAATCAAAAATAATGAAAGCATAAGCACCTCAAATTAAGCAAATAATGAACAGGAGAAAGGAAGAGTTACAAAACATAAGAATGGTTTATCCTGCATGAGATACCAAAGTAATTGTCTTTAAATGTATAGATCTAGAGTAATATTAGACTATAAAATGCTTTCCAAAAGTAATTATGGCTAAGTTTATAGTAAGAAGGTAATGACTACTGCAGTTAAGAATGTTTATGGCCTATTTAAAATTAATCATAAGTGGGCAAAGGAGTGGCAAGATGGCCAACTGGAGCCAGTGATTGACAGAAGCTCCCATCCAGATGGAAGGATAATGACCAGAAAATACCCAATAAAGCTGAAGACTAGGAGCTGAGCTGAGAGAAAAGTGATAACTGCATGTCACCTTTGCTGAGGCAAACTGTCACTCCAAGAAAGCAAATTTCAGGTACAAAACTCACCCCAAAGGAAAAGTGTCCATTCCCTCCCCCAAGAGAGTCGTGAGTTTTTTGGGTTTTGTTTTTTTTTTTTTTTTGCTTGCTGTAGGTTTTATTAGGTGAGCAGTGAACTGAGAACAGCTTGTCTCACCCCAAAGGAGAGAGTTGCAGGAAGTGGGGACTACTTCTCCTGAGGGACCCTGCTGTGACCCTGAGCACTCTCTTGCCAGGCATGAAAGTTGAACTAACATTTTCCCTGCCATTTTGAACTTCCAGTCCACCCTTACCCCTTGCCTGATGGACCACAAACAAAACCTGCAGAGACCAGAATGTCTGTGGTTCATTGCCAGCTACAGGCACTGCAATGGCTGTGATAGAAGAGCTGCACTGTAACAGTGAACCCAGAAATAGTGCAAACAAACAGGGGGAGGCTGTCAGTCTTGGCTCTGTGAAAGTGTAAACCAGCTTCGGGAGGAGACTGACAAGTTGGGAGCCCTGCCCTGCCGGAACCAAGTGCCCCGAGCTCCACCCTGCTGGAGCCTCACACCCCAGGCACCGCCTTACCAGAGCCTCTTACCTGTGCTCCACCCTGCCAGAGCCAGAGCCCCCACATATCTGTCCTGCCAGAACAGTGTGCCACCCACCCTGCCCTGCTGCTGGAGGCATGTGCCCCATGCTCCCAGAGCTGCCCCTCCCTAGCCATGGGAGCCACCTGGGAGCTGCACAGGGACACCTCCCACAAACATTCATCAATAGTAGAGTAATCCCACCAGGGTCTAATCTTGGAGAGACACCTCCCCAACTCTGAGGACTGGCAGAAGAAGCCAGACCTCATCCTGTAGGGAAACCAGTGCTGCAGAGTGGCTGGAGCAAAGGTGCAGTGGCTGAGGGAGAAAATCATTTGCCGACTTGTTATCCTGAAGTTTGGACTGAGCTCAGGTAGAACATTCCCCAGTTGCCATTGAGTACCTGAGGCAGGCAGGCCTCAGCTTCCCCAGCCAGCTGGTGGCAGAGGGTGGTGGCCAGGCTGAGGGGACGTTGACTTTCCTTTGACTCTGGCAGATGCAAAGCCCTGGCACATCTGCTTATTGCAGGGAGCAGGACCACAGCCCTATGTAGTTACCAGTGACTGGGCCTGAAAGACGTGCAAAGTGGGGAAAGAGATACCAGCCTCCTGGTCCAACTCTGCTACTGGGTGGGCCTTTCTGACTCCACAGAACACCAGAGTAAGCTGCATTTGAGCAGCTAGTAGTCCAGTGCTATCTAGTTGCTGGAGACCTTTTGAACTCTCCCACTTGAGAGTTGCTTCAAAAGGCACAAATGCTCTACTCCAAGAGAAAATAGAGGATATTATCCTCTTCCCAAACATGGTAAGTGATTCTGAAATCTAGATAGCAGATAGTTTCAGAACCCCAGCACAATTCAACTCAAATAAGACCTCTCCTAGACACATCACAATTAACTTCGCCAAAGTTAACATGAAGGAGAAAATTCTGAAAGCAGCCAGATGTATGAAAACCATAACCGACAAGGTGAAGAATATTAGAAAGACTGCAACTTTCTCTGCTGAAACCTTTCAAGCTAGAAGAGGGTGGTCATCGACTTTTAAAACAAAATAACGTTCAACCCAGGATTCTGTATCCAGATAAACTGAGTTTCATTTATGATGGAGAAATGAAATACTTTAATGAAATTCACATGTTGAAGAAATTTGCCATAACTAAACCAGCTCTCCAGGATATTCTCAGATCTATCTATACTCCATAATGATCAGTGAATCTTCCACCACCAAAGTAAACTCACTTACATAGATACTTATGATCAACTTCCACAGTGGTGAAAGGATTAAAAATGTCCACTGGACTTTTGAAAAACTCAATACCCCAAGTTCTACCAGGCTTATCAATATTCACATTTAATGTGAATGTCTTAAATTGTCCTCTAAAGAGGCACAGGTTGGCTGACTGGATACAAAAACTCAGGCCAGATATCTGCTACATACAAGAATC
>CAUYRH010147659.1:0-42645 GCA_963574655.1 Perodicticus potto | reverse complement strand
GGATTCATGCTTCTCCATTCCTGTGATGTTTCACTAAGAATAATATGTTCCACCTCCATCCAAGTTACTACAAATGCTGCAAAGTCTCCATTATTTTTGATGGCTGAGTAATATTCCATGGTATACATATACCATAGCTTACCAATCCATTCCTGGGTTGAAGGACATTTAGGCTGTTTCCACACTTTAGCAATTGTAAATTGGGCTGCGATAAACAGCCTAGTACAAGTGTCCTTATAATAAAAGGTTTTTTTTCTTCTGGATAGATGCCCGGCAGTGGGATTGCAGGATCAATGGGAGGTCTAGGTTGAGTTCTTTGAGATTTCTCCATACTTCCTTCCAAAAAGGTTGTATTAGTTTGCAGTCCCACCAGCAGAGTGAAAGTGTTCCTTTCTCTCCACATCCATGCCAGCATCTGCAATCTTGAGATTTTGTGATATAGGCCATTCTCACTGGAGTTAGAAACGCAGGATTCTTTAAAGCCTCATTGATTGCTACATCCCCGAGTCTGACACAGTACTTGGCATGTAATAGTATATGCTCAGTAAACTTTTGTAGAAATTCTACCAAACTTAAAGGTGTTTTTTTTTTAACTAAATTTATGCTCCTATCAGCCATGTATGAGAATGTATATTTTCCCAAACCTTTACCAATATAGGTTATTATTGTTCTTTGTAAGTATTACAAATTACATAGATAATAAATAATATTTTATTTGCATTTTTCTGATTCCTACTGTAATTGAATATTTATCACAGATTTAATTATTTAGCATATTATTTATTTTGAAATGCATTATTAATTTTTATGGGTAGATCATAACTATATACATTTTTGGGATACAATGTGATGTTTTGACGTCTGTAAACCACATGCCATGATGAAATTAAACTGATTAATATCACTTCTTTTGTGAATTTCCAGCTCACATCTTTTGTCTTTTTCCTATTGGTGCACTTATTGTTTTCTTACTGATATTAGGATCTCTTTTTATAAGGATAGCAACTATTTGTCATACATGTATATTGAAAGCATTATTCTTTTTCTGCTTATCATTTGCCTTTCACTTTTATTTTATTTAATTTTTATTTTTTTTAAAGCCAAAGCCTCACTCTCTTCCCAGACATGAACACTGTGTTGGCTTAATCACAGTTCACAGAAACCTCAAATTCCTGGGCTCAAAGCAATCTTCCTGGCTCAGCCTCCCAAAAGGCTGGGACTATAGGAGTGTGCCACCACACCCAGCTAAATTTTATTTTATTTTTTAGAGACAGGGTCTTGATATGTTGTTCAGGCTGTTCTCAAACTCTTAGCACCAAGGGATCCTCCTACCTTGACCTTCCAAAGTGCTGGGATTATAGGTGTAAGCCATTGCACCTGGCCCTTACTTTTGCTTTTTGAAAAAGTTAACTTTTTACATGTCAAATCTATCAAATGTTTTCTATCTATTTATGTTCCCAATATATTTATTTGTATTGTCTTCTAATTCACTTATCCTTTCTTTTTTTCCATTTTATTTGCATTTCACATTCTAAAATATTTAGAATATTTTTTTCCATTTATTTGCATTTCACATTCTAAAATATTTAACCTCAATAGTTAACTGATTTTTCTGACACCATTTCTTTGGCATCATTTCCTTAATATAATTTGGAATTCCCATTTTATTGTGCTCTAAATCACAATGAATTCAAAACTTACAATTTCTAATGAGCGAATTAAAGCATGGGAAGAGTAAGTGTCTTGTTCCACATGATGGGGCAAGTTTTGAACCCAGGAGACTGACTCGGTAACTCAATAACCTGCACTCCACTGAAAGTAAAGGATATCGTTAGAATAACTAATTTGCAATTTGCCGTAAGCAATGACATGGAACTTAACAGAAGTAACATTGTAGCACACACCATTCTGCTCAATAGGCTGTGATCCCTGCTTTACCGGTCTTTGAGGACAGATGCAATTTCATGTTGCTCTTCTGTGTGTGGCGTGACTTCTGGCCACAGAAGTTGTATGTCAATTGTTATCTAAAGGTCTTATTCAAAAGACACGTTTGTAGCTATAGACACTGAGTCAAACAAAACATGCCAGCAAAGTACTTCAGAATTTAAAATAGTTTCAAGGCAAAAGTAGTAGGACTTGGTGACAGTTACTGTGGCAAAGGTTGTGATTGTCAATAAAGATGCATGGTGTCACCGAGTCTGCTCTGAAGGGGAAGGGATTAGGAATGTTTGAGGTGGCTCAGACAGCCCTCAGCCCTTCAAAGTAGATTCAAAGTAGATGAGTGAGCATGATAGCAGAGCGGACTCAGGAGTCCTAAGCCTTCCAAAGTTGGTTCCTCTCGAAGATCACAGAGTTTGGAGTGACATCTTTCTCGGAGAAAGGTTGAGAGAGAATATACAGAGATATCTCTGAAGATTTTGGGGGCCCTCTCTGGCATCCCGATGAGAACCCAGCGCTTCCATTTACAACAGGGCCTTGGCTACCCCCCCACAACAGCTCTGGGCACCAGCCGTCTCTTGACAAATAGTATCTACTAATGCAGCGGTGTCCAAGCTGTGGCCCGTGGGCTGCATGCTGATTTTATGAGGACTTTTTTGTTTATCTGAATGCACGACCTAGTTTTGCTATTCAGTTTTTGTTTATATTTGTGTATTTAATGTGTAGCCGGAGACAATGTTTATTCTTCCAATATTTGGTAGAGAAAAAAAAAAAAAAAAACGCTGGCCATCCCAGGATCAATGCTTGCTTTGCTGGCGCAGAGGTAAGGCATGAGGCTACTGAGGCCCACGTGTTTTCAGCCCTTTCCCAAGACGCAGTCTTCCATTGGCATCGCTGATGTAGGGATGAGGGACCTGGTGGTAAGAAGGCCAAAGGCAAAACATTTCCTCCCATTAGCCCATCAGTGCAGGGGCAGGGGTGTGCGCATCAAGACTGTCCAGCCATCTCTTGGTCCCCAGGGCTCTCCCGGCAGGGTGACTCACCATCCGGCAGATGGTGTCACTAATGAACCCTGATGTCTACAAGACACCTGAGACCTAGGATCAGATTATCCCAGCGTGATGGCCCTCAGATCGCGTGTCCGAGGCCGGGGAGACCAAAGACAGCACCGAGAGAGAAGGGGCTGAGCCGGGCAGCCTGATTCCCAGGCCTGCTGCCCGTTCGGGGCACTCTTCACCCGGCTACCTCCCAAGGGCGCTTCCGTGGGAGCGGATCAGGGGGAGGAAAGAACCACAGATCTGAAAGAACTGCGTGTTCCAACTCCGGGGCCAAGGAGGAAAGCGACCTGCCCAGTGCCACACACTGACGAGGCGAGATCTGAGCGTTCCTTTCTGCAAGGTGCGCGCCGTGGGCGGTGAGCGCAGCTGTGTGGCAGGGCGGTTGATCTTGCCGTTAGAATCGAGCTCTGAGGGAGGGCCCTGGGCAGCGGGGGATCTCAGGGCTCAGGGCTTTGCCACCTACTGAGGTCCCAC
Source organism: Perodicticus potto (assembly GCA_963574655.1). Classification (NCBI taxonomy): domain Eukaryota; kingdom Metazoa; phylum Chordata; class Mammalia; order Primates; family Lorisidae; genus Perodicticus; species Perodicticus potto. Next base: position 39,175 of record CAUYRH010147659.1, on the reverse strand, counting down.
AGCCTCCCGCACTTTACCTCTTTCCCCAGCGTCTCAGTCACTCCCAGCTCTCCACCCTGCCTCCCCGTCCCCATGAAACTGCGCGCACCATCTCTTCTCGCCTCCCTTGGTGGTGGAGTGATGCGCTGCAGAGCTGTGGGAAGCAGGTGGACGGGGCACGAGAGTCCCCCCCTGACCCCCCTCCCCGTGTGTGGTCTCTCGGCGTCACCGAGGGCCCTGTGCAGTGACCACTGCCAATGTCAAGCCACCATCACACCTGCTCACTGACAGGGTCATCATTTTCTAGAATAAAGGAAGATCTTCGTCCTCGGGAGAGGGAAACCTTAAATCCTCAAGCGACAATTAATAAAGAACACAAGTCTGGCTGCCAGCTGCTTCATCCTAAGCAAAGATTAAACCTTGAAAAGGACGACGCAGTGTCACAGAGACCGTCCAGTGGCCAGCTGCTCGTGTAGGGTGGCAGGAAAAGCTCTGGGGTGAGGGAGGCAGGAGAGGGCTTCTTCCACGCCCAGCTGGGGAGCCTCTCCGGCTTCTCCAGGGGGGCTCGGGGCTGAGAGGCTCTTACTCCGACTGGCCAGTGGCTGGGCCATATCCCTGGTCAGGCCACAGACATGAGCTTATTTCATGGACGGCGGTTCAAAAACTGTGCATGAGGATTATCTGGTGATAATCCGGTCAGAGTGAGGGGTGCTGGGCCTTGCCACAGGGGTTTCTGCTCCATAGGTTTGGGGTGGGGCCCGAGAATCTGCATTTCCAACGAGAGCCCGGGGGTCCCCCTGCTGCAGGTGCCCACACCGTGAGAACCGCTGAGCCAGGTGCTGAGTCCCAGACTCGAGCACGCGGTGTCTTCGTTTGTTTTCTCTCAGAGCAGAAAACGGAGATGTGTTCCAGGCACTGAGATGATGTGGGAGTTGGTCCTGGGAAGCCCTGTTGTTCCCTCTTCAGGGAATTGTTGCAAACATTAAACGCCTTAGACTTCCTAAGTGTTCACTGAACATTAGACCCTCAAATAATTAGCCTAATTTCACAGAGCTGTCGTAGGGATTAAATAATCCTGCTGTGGGGAATTTGAGAATGTGCTGCCTTGTGACCACAGGCGCCATCTGGAAGTCTTGGGAGCCAGTGCAGAGGGCACCTCTGGGTTCTCCACCAGGGGAGGGCCTGGGAGTCCCTCCTGTGAGCCACTGGACGAGGCCTGCTCCTGGAGGGCGTCAGCTGCCCCAGCAGCCCAGACTCACCCAGGCAGAGCAGGCTCAGCCACTGAGAGCCTCCCACACCTAAGTGTCCCTCAGGAGTGTCTGGAGGAGCCTTGAGTGACACAGACACGGATTGCCACATAGGCCTCCTAGCAACCGATGCTCCATTTGGGAAAATAAATGATATGCACAGAATTTTTTTAAATACTAAAATTTCAAAATAAATTGCCTTGTCAAAAAAATTTCTGTGCAATTATTGGACATAAGGTCAATTTTTCTTTCTTTCTTTTTTTTTTAGGGAGAGAGCCTCTGTTGCAGAGTCTAGAGTGCCATGGCCTTAGCCTAGCTCACAGCAACCTCAAATTTCTGGACTCACGTGATCCTTCTGCCTCAGACTCCCGAGTAGTTGGGACTACAGGTGCCCATCACCATACCTGGCCAGTTTTTTCTATCTTTAGTAGAGATGGGGTCTCACTCTTACTCAGTCTGATCTTGAATTCCTGCTCTCAAACAAGTCACTGCCTCCCAGGGTGCTGGGATTACAGGCATGAGGTACTGCTCCTGGCAAAGTCAAGTTTTGTTTTTTGTGCCTAAGCCCTTTAATTCTCTGGGAAAGAAAACCACCTTCCTTTGGCTCCAGACTCTTCCACGGGACAACAGCCACCATGGAAACAGAATACCGGTTTCCAAAATTAGTACAAAAACTGTGGAGTCCTCCCTGCCCCCGCACGTATCACCACCTTCACAGTCATGACCACAGCTGCCACACACAGGCACACACAGGCATGCACACGTATGAACAACAGACACGTACAAACACGCGTAGACACGCACGTTCACTTGGACATTAAGTCTGTCAAGCTAATTCCTTTTCTCCTTCTTTAGTCTCAAGCTCTGTGCCCGGATCCAAGTCCTCCAGCCCTTTCCTTCGCCATCCCCAGGGTACTGACCTCTGCATAGCCCCAGCTCACTCCTCTTCCCTGTCACTGGTGGTGATACCCATGTGGCGTGACATGGTTGATCCTGGGGCGAGACTGAGCTCAGTCTTGGTCAGGCCTGTGCAGCTCACGGCGATGTGACCTTCAGACGGGTTGCGTGGCCTCTTAAATCTTAGGTTCCTCATCAGAAAAATAGGCCGAATAATTGTTCCCTCTCCAGGGAATTGTTGAAAGGATTAAGTGCCTTAGACTTCCTAAGAGTTCACTAAATATTGGCCCCTTAGGTAATAAGCCTGATTTCACGGAGTTGTTATAGGGGTTAAATACCATAGTTCCTATGTAGAGACCAACACAGTCCCCACGTCTTGGGGCACTTCAGAAACGGTAGATGTCATTACCATGTGAGAACAATTGTGAAGTGAACATTTGCCTGCAGGTTATGCCAAATTCATGCAGAATGAATCTGATCCTCAAATCTTACCCAGTTCCTCCCAGTAGGGACTGGATTTTGCCCCAAGGCCCAGAGTACACAGATAACATTGGATGGCCTCTTTATGGGGGGGCAGGGTCACCAGTATCCTCTCTACTGCCACCCTCCTCCCTACAGATAGCAATTCCTTATTCATAATAAATGTGTTTTTGCTTTATGAATACACATTATAGCATGCCTTACTGATGTAAACAAACATTTCACTGTCTTTGTAGACCATGAAATTACTCACATTTTAATCTACTTGTTACATTATGAGAAAAGGCTTCTAGTTTAATATGTTCCACAGAAGTAAGTAATTCATAAACATGTTTTCAAACTCTTAAAAGCCAGAAGAAAGGATAAAATGGTCTGTTAGGAAAAACCTATCCCAGGCCCAGTTTGGGGTTCAAGCTGTGAGAGCTGCCAGCTGGCGTCAGGGGCTGAGTCTGTCAGGGGTCCTCAAACTATAGCCCGCAGGCCACATGCATTGGTGTGAATTGTATTTGTTCCCCTTTTGTTTTTTACTTCAAAATAAGATATGTGCAGTGTGCATAGGAATTTGTTCATAGTTTTTTTTTTTAACTATAGTCTGGCCCTCCAACGGTCTGAGGGACAGTGAATTGGCCCCTTGTTTAAAAAGTTTGAGGACGCCTGCATGTAGCTGGACTGCCTTACCAAGCAAAGCCCCTGCCGGTGGGGTCAGATTTCCGCCTCCGGAGCGATTCCTGCAAGAGGAATTCTTCACTCTCTTACGGCCAAATACCAGCTAAACCAAAAGATGCACCTGCAACTGTTTACCCTCTAGTCTCTGTCCCAGTATCCAATCAGAAACTTTCTACAACCTTATTGTAAAATTCAGATGGGTGTAACATTGTCGTCCTTCCTGTGTCTCACATACAGTGCTGGATGCGGCAGGGATGTGGTCAATCTGCTGAATCACCGGAGACAGCGGACAGCAGAGAGGCAAGGAAAGCCTGTGCGTGAGTTAGCAGGTGGAGGGGGTGGGTGGGGGATGTGAGTCTTCTCTGACTGCTGGAAAAGAATGCGTGGATGTCCTCAGAGCTTGTTCAAGGTGTTCCTTGCCAAGGGAATCTTTAGTCTATATTTAAGGTGTGATTTACAAATGTGACATTCACTGATTTTCACTGACAGCTATCTGGGCCGTGTCTTCAGAACATCATCCCAGAAACCTCTCAGCTCCTTTCTTCTCCACACCACCTTAGCATCCTCCCAGGTCATCTGTATTTTGCCATAAGTGTGTTATCGCCAAAGGTCTTGCACTTTCAGGGGGGCCCAGCCTGTGGCCCGTGGGCTGCATGAGCATTATTGAGAAATGTTTTGCTTACCTGTGGTGTCAGATATCATGAAAAATACGCATTGATCATTTTCTTTTTTTTCTGCTCATCAGTTTCGAGTTTGTGTATTAATGTGTGGCCCAAGATAACGCTTATTCTTTTAATTTATGGAAGAGGAGAAAAAAAGTTGGACAGCCCTGGTTGTTTCTAGCTCTTCTTGTTTGACATCGTTTTTCTGAGATTCACTCATATTGTTGCCTGTTTCAGTAGTTTCTTCCTTTCTACCACAGAGCAGGATTCTTTCTTTTTTTAATTGTTGGAGATTCATTGAGGGTACAAAGAACCAGGTTACGTGGATTGCATTTGTTAGATAACGATCCTCTTATAATTGTGTCCTGCCCCCCAAAGGTGCACAACACACCATGACTATACCAGCATTTTATACCTAGCCACCCACCGACGGACTTTGGGTCTGTTTTTAACGTTTTTGCTAATCTACATAAAGCAGACGTGAGCCTTCTTACACAAGTCTTTTTGGGGTCAGACACACTCACTTCTCACGAGGACACATCTAGGAGTGCTATCACTGGGTCAGAGGGAACGCCTATGGTTAACTTTATTAGAAACTGCCAAATAATTTTCCAAAACGGTTATACCATTTTACACCCCACTGGCAGTGTGCAAGATTCTAGTTGCTCCACATCCTTGAGAATTCGTCTGGCTTTTTTAAAGGTCAACGCATAGCTGTTTCCGTGTCTGTTCTTTATATCTGTAGAAAATGCTTGCCATTTATGGATGGACTCCTATATGCCGATCAAACATTATCCACTTTAAATATCACAACTCTGCACAGCAGGTACTTTTATTTTCTTTATTGGCTTGAGGAGTTGCTCACTTCTCGTAGCTCTCGGATAAGATGCTGCAGCAGGACGCAGTCTCTTGGCTCTGGGTGACGGCAGAGGGCAGAGGGCAGCCGAGGGCAGAGGGCAGCAGAGGGCAGCGGGCAGCCAGAGCCCCAGAGAACAGCTCTACCTTCCTCCTCAATGTCCTGTTTCAGGGCAGGGGCTGAGGACTAGTGTGATGCCACCGGATTAAAGCCTGTTTGTCAAGCGAGGTTTAGCCTCACTTCTCTCTGCAGTGAGAAATAAAATGAGCCCAATAATAAAGGGGCCTGCCTCAAAGACCCACAATAAAAATGCCATCATTTACTTTGCTTATTCCTTTCTAACCTATGTGAACACAGTGTCCATGTTTGACATCACGTTGAAATTGATTTTGCCACTGTGGGAGATAACTTATATATAAAAAAAAAAAAGCCAGATGACATCTGTGTCAAAACGCCTTGAAAACTCACATGCTAGGGACTCCGTGGCAGTCATTGCAGAGTTGTTGAGAGGCGACAGGTGAGAGGCATGTGCCAGTGGGTACAAAGATCACACATTTTCTAAGTCAATAGTTTAGTCAGCAGACGCTGCTTTCCTAAACGGGATTCTACAGCAGGTATTACCTGAGCTGACAGTGTCACAGTTCTGGGATAAATAGATTCATTTTGGTCCAAACAATTTATACTGTAATTCATTTTTAACTCCTAGGGGAAGGGCTGACTTCTCTTCTTTAACTGCTAAGCACCGGGCACTTGCACATACTTAAATTACATCCTGTCTCTGTAAGGGAGGAGTTTTCATCTTCACTTTTCAGATGAGGAAGTTGAACTTCAGAGGGATTAACTAACTTTCTCATAGTCACACAGCAATAGCAGAGCTACCCTTTCACTCAGATGTGTCTGACTTCAAAGCCAGAACCCAGTTTGTTAAACTATGCTGTCTCTCTAAAGCAGAAGTTTTTTATTATACATTTAGATAAATGAAGGTTATTGGCTTTAAAAAAAATCAGAGTGTTTAAGTAGCCAACATTTCCCCAGCAGGTACAGTATGAACCAATGGTGAACAAAAATTATACTTGGCACTGTCTGGATAACATTCATGAGTCTACAGACGTAAGAACCTGAACAGCAATGCTAATTTAATCAGAAAATAAAGCAAGCACATGCTCACTAAAAGTCTACATGAAAAAGAAAACTTCAATATCTAAGACTCAACTGATCAAGGCCCTCAGTTAATGAGGCCTCCTTTTATGCCCTCAACAGCAAATTATAAGAAGGAGATGGAAATAATACTTCTAAACCTCAATCTTAGAGCTTATCAGAGCCTTTCCATATCCAGACCGGCTTCTACATCTTCTAAATCTATGTGAATAATCTTATAATCGACATTCAGGAGTGAGGCTCGGGAATCACTGCTGAACTTTCCATCACCAGAGAAAGATTCTTCTGTGTTCACTCTTCCATGCTTATATATAAGACAGGAGAATGAAGTAGTTCAAAAATATTTTCAATCACAGAAAGAATTTGTTACTTATTTCTCAGTTACCCAGAACATGGAATTAATCAAAATACTCCAGTGCCCCCACATTTCTCTCAGTCAAGGTTTCCGTGCACTTACGGATTGGCTGTTTTTTTTTTTTTTTAATTAATGCCTTATTCTAGTGACACTGACAAATTAAAAAGAAAATGCCAAGAGGTGGATGGTGAATGGAGAGGACCTTGGCACATGAACCGTGGCTTTGCAGGTCAGAGCAGAGGCAGAGTTGCAAGGAAGCCAACTGCAGCACTAATTAGCCTCCCAGAATTATTTGCCTGGCATTTGCACTAAGTGTTTTTAAGCTGGGGCAATGTGCGTCTTCACATATGACTGTCATGAGCCTTGTAAGTAAGTGCTTCCCTCCTCCCCTAGGAGGGGCAGGCCTGGCGTGACCACTCATGCTAGCGGTGACCACCCTCGGGGGACCCCGGAGTCTGACATTTTGTTCCTCAGAGATTGGTTTTGTGGTTTTGCTGCTGCTGTTTGTTTCATAACCTGAACTTCTAGATTTGTTCACTTCTCGTTTGTAAACTAAAGGAGGCATAATGGTTCAAAGCCTCGTGAGAAAAGAAAGAGGAGAGGGGAAAGTGAGAAATGGGTGAATCTCACACACTAAAACCAAACGTGATCCCATGGACAAGGCTTGGGCTGTGGGCTTTGGTTAGAGAGCCACTGTCCAGCTAGAGCATCCTTGCAACGATTAGAATGTACAGCTGAATTATACTTCTCATTGAAGAGAATTCATCCAGGGACTCAGGCATCTTGGGAAATTTCATCCTATCTTCAAGCCACAATGAATAATTTAGTAGGGTCCTGAAACAGTAAATTATGACATGTCTCAGGGCAAATTCAACAAAGTCATAAATATTCCTTGAGTGCCTCCAGACCTCATATAGGCATTGGGCTATAATGACAAACAGGTCAGAGTCCTCATGCCCAGGTGACACTTCCAACAGGGCAGCAACATCTGCTGGGCTGAGCCCACCAGTCCTCGTGAGGTGGCCTTCAGAGGCCTTGTTCCCAAGAGGTGAATTCATGGCAGGTCACAACGTCAGGCTGCTCATAGGGTTGTCCCATGAACGTGACAGGCAAACGAATGGGGCAAAGTTATTTTATGAATACAGAAAAAAAGAAAGCACTGATTAGAATGCAGGGTATTGGGATTCTTGACGCTGCTGTGGGACTATAAATTTGGACAGTCATTTTGAAATTTGTAGCAATCTGGTGGCATTTAGTAGAATTAAGTTATGCCCAACTTATGACCAAGTGACTTCATTCTTGCCTACATATGGCAGAGTAATCCTTGTAGAACTTTGTGAGGGCATGTGTGCTGGATTTCACTTGGCACTGAGCAGGAGAGGAGAGAGGATAACAACCTGTGCCCATCATTAGGGCCACAGCCAGGTGACAGGTGGTGGGACCTGCCATGGATTACAACGAAGCCACAAGAAGCACCAAACCGAATGTGCCAACAGCCACATGGAGAGAACCATGTGGAGACAAAAAACAGAATAAAGCAACTTAAGAAGCAGAACAAGAATCATAGCACAATACCAATTATGTAAATTAAAAACACTTACAAAAATATTTTACAAGGCCTCATGCATATTTAAGGATAAATATATTTTGGAATCAGAATGAAGGGAAAACTAAAATAAGAATCTCGCATTTGCCAATGTGGAGAGCACCAAGGTATATTATAATATAATGATCGAGGAGTGAGGATGACTCAACCTTCTCTACCTAGGGACCAAAAAAGACAAGGAGCAGAAAAAGGTGAAGAAATAGAGGGATGTGACAAAATCTTCAGCATGTTTCAATCAGCATGCAAACACTTCTGGGCAGGGGTCCCCGGGACAATTGCAGATAGTCTGGATTATGCTGCACTTAAAAAAAAAAAAAAAGTCAAATCTCAGTAGTTTAAAGCAGCCCATACTGTACGGCCATCACTAGTTGACTAGGTCTTTGCTTTGCAAGAAATACTTCAGGATCCCAGACTCCAGAATTGCCACTTGGGACTCTGTTGGTCTTGGAGGCAGAAGAAATGAGACTGCAGGTGATTATGCACTGGTTCACAAAGCTTCCACAAAGGAGAGACACCTATCCCTTGCACTGACATTCCACTGGACAGCGAGACTTATGGCCAAGCCTACCTGGAGAATCTTCGGAAAGATGTCCGCCAGGAACACCTAGGGGGAAACACTACCAAGTCCCCCTTGGTAATTCTCTTCCCAGATGTCTCCCAGTTTTCCCTTTGGAACTGTGTGATGGTGAGCAAGTTGCTTAGCCTCTTCATGCTTCAGTTTCCTTTTCTATTGATGGGGATTTTATTTACCTACCCTACCAACTTGCTCTGAGGACAGGGGTGATAGCATAATGAATGTGCCCATGAGCTTTGGCAAATTGTGGCTGCCATTGTCATTATTAATACCCTTAGTTTCATGTCATTTTTTCCCCTTGAGACAGAGTCTCACTATTTCACCCTCAGTAGAGTGCCGTGGCGTCAGAGCTCACAGCAACCTCAAACTCTTGGGCTTAAGCGATTCTCTTGCCTCAGCCTCCCACGTAGCTGGGACTATAGGCAGCCACCACCATGACTGGTTATTTGTTGTTGTTGTTGTTGTTGTTGCAGTTGTCATTGTTTTAGCAGGCTCGGGCTGGGTTTGAACTCGCCAACCTCAGTGCATGTGGCCAGAGTCCTACCCACTGAGCTACGGGTGCCCCACTCATGTCATTCTTATTCCTCCTCAAGAGCCATCCTACACGCTAGCCCTATCTGAATCTCCCTGAACCATGGCTCTCATTATGTCGCTGCTGGGGTCAAAAGTTGGCTCGCTGATGCGCGTAGAGTCTACCGTGGGTTGCACGTATGTTTTGTGTACCACACTCCAGTTGCCAGTCAGCCCTGGCTTCCAAGCTCATTGACCCACATCTGAGGTGCACCTAATTCAGGCCTCAATCTAACTGTCCAAACTCAGCTCTGAAGACTTGTCTGCATCCATTCTAAGCATGCCATGTGACTACACTAACCCTCATTCATTCATGCGTGCTTTCATATAGAGCACGTACTCTATGGAAGACCTTTTCCTTATACAGAAAGGAAAAGCAGGCCATGCTCAGTGGTCATAAAGCTTATAAGAAATGAGCAGTAAAATAACTGGTGGTTTTAGTTACTGATGTGTGCTAGAGAGAACTCTCAATGTGGCAGCAGGACGGTATTTGCGAAGGCAACCTGGGAAGGCTGAATCAAGACCCAAATGAGGAAGAGATCCTGTCAAGATCTGGGAGAAGAAGATTCTAGAAAGACAGTGACAAGTCTCTTGTCAAGGAACTTCAAGGGAGGCTGGAATGAATTGAGGGTAGTGGACGAGGACAAAGTGGTAGGAGAATGTGGGGCAGCTCGCTTAGAAGAAGGCCCATGTTTTCAATATCCACATAACCAAATCAAATCACCCTTTGAGGTCTGATTCAAATACCCCTCTCAGAAGACTTCCTGGATCTTTTTATTCTGTCTCCACCAGCTCTTGTTTAAAGCAGTTTTTTTTCCTACCTCTAAACTCAGAAAGTAATTTATCTAGCCCAGGGGTTTGTGCCCTTTTGCCTGGCGAAACACTTCCCCAGGGGCTCATTGCTATAAGACAAAAATGTGTATTATTAAATGATATCCAAGCATTAGGCATTTATTTAACAGCAGGCATAAAAGCAATAGTGATGTCTGTGCACAACTTTAAAGTCATATAGGAAAAGCTTAAGAAAATCAGACAAAATTATTCCTAGAACAGGCCATCCACTGTCTTTGGTATAAACAGCTGGGACAATAAAACTGCTCAGTCTGGGTAATTCTTTTTAAAAAGGTTTTAGCCAGACCCTTTGTCATATTCTCCACAGCCTCTTATCCTTTTGCCTAGTTCCAGAGCAGTGATCTGGGTAACAAAGCTTAACTAAGGAAATAACAGCTGTATGTTTTTCAGCTGTTGTTTCTAATGACTTTCCGTAATGGCTGTCTGGGTTAGGGTTCTTCTTCGAAACACAAGGAACAGAAAATAAAACATAGAGAACCCAGTACAATTAAATCATCCCAGGCATTTCTAGGCCTGAATATAAAAGATGCTGCATTTTTCTTATAGAGCTAGTTAGCTTTCTAATCTTAATTAACAACCATAGAAAGCTTCGGAATTTGTCATTTAGTTTTCCTGGGCTCCTTGTGCCGAGGGGTTGAGCCCTGTGCTCAAGCATAGCTGTTATTATTTATTAATAATCATTGAACATCAGCAGTGCACTTCGATGCCACTTGCAAAGCAGAATTCATTGTGATCACTCTCCAGGGAGTTCATCCCCTGCACAAGATCGGATTCAAACAGAGAAGGAGCCTATTTCCAGAATGCGGGGATGACGTCGTGGCAAGGCTTTGGACGGCCCAGTGCACCATGCTGGCTGTGGTATCTGTCTGGAAAATAACTCAGATGATGTCTCTTTCTTTAGAGACCTTGTCACTTGCATAGAAACTTCTCTGGCACTATGGTGATCCCAGAGGAATGTACTGGGAAATATACATTTACTGTACAAATATCTATCCAGCATATAAGACTTTCTTGGCAAAGACCCAGTACATAGAAGTTAGCAGCCTGATTTCAGCAGCTAGTCCACCAGGTAGGATGAGGCAGAGGACAGGCAGTGTGGTGGCTGTCCCACTGTGCAGAGGTCGCTCTTGGGCTCTGGGGGCAATTGAACTACAGCCCTGCACCGTCTCACAGGCCCGGCAGCACGGTGGGCTTCCAGAAGACACTGTCAGGGCTCCCAGCCATCTGCTTTTCCGCATGACAGTTTTTCTTAAACATTTACGCAGATGAGTAGGACAGTGCAGTCATTTTCTTCAATTTTTCACTTTAACCATATGCCATAGACCCCGGCTGCTCTCCAGACTCCACATGGGATACTTTAAGGGTCTATTGCAACTTGTTCCCCAAAAGAGCTACTAGCAAGAAGGAAAGGAAAGAATAACAGTCACCGATTATTAACTGTGTCCCTGGCAGGGCTGTTACATACAGTGGTACAGGCTGTATACTGCACAATCCCTACACAGAACCGGGGTGCGATCCTAATCCTAATCTGGTGTTGTGTCACATATTGGCCTTGTTATCAGGTGTTATTTGGTGCTCTTTGCTAAAGGAAGTCTACTAATTACTTGCAACCGACCTCTGAGAGGAGCATTGCTATGTCCATTCTATAAATGAGATAAAGCCATTTACCCAAGGATGCTTAGTTAGTGATTAGTGAACTTGTTGGCTCCAAAACTTAACAGATCAATTACCTGAAAATGTTAGATTGGCAAGAATACTCTTGAGAGTTCAAGCAAGTGTACTATTTGGGATGGAACCAGCAGCCTTCAGAAAGGGTATGGAATGGAAAGGTTCATAAAAGGCCATAAAAGGAGTAGAAGATACAGAAGGAATAGTAGAAAGTGCCAGAGTGGTAAGAGGGGGATGGAGAGAAATTTGGGATTGGCATGGGCTAGAGGAGCAGATGGTCCATCAAGCCAGGCACACCCACCCATATGGGAGAGAAATACCAGAGCTACCTGGCCTGATTGGCTTAGGCAAACCCCAGATGGGTTGATCCACTGAATTAGAGCATCCAGGGTGGAGGCCTGCTGGGGGCTGTCCCACTGCTCAGAAACTTGACCAGAAATATCCAATGCTTGACGGTAGCCTATTGTGTCCTCTTGGGAAGGCATCCTGCTTCAGGAGAAAAAAAATAAAGGCTTACAATTTTGACATCAAATCCTGATTCTCACATTTGCTAGGTGTGAGACTCTAGGAAAGTTACAACTTCTGTTTCTCATCTGTAAAATGGAATTATTCTATCAACCTGCAAAATTGCTTTGGTGACAAAATGAGAGAATGCACCTTATGTGTCTAGCCATCACTTAGGCAACATCAGCCACTGTGTGGCTTAGGCCACAGCACTGTGGTCTGTGGGTGAGCATTGCCCTTTAGGTCCAGCCCTGGGGCCGCATGGGAGCTGGGGAGCTGCCTTATCCTACCGCAGGTTACTTATGCCTCTTTTTAAATGTTCCTTTATCCATTCCATTCTCTTCCCAGGGCACCACGTGCCTCAGAATGGCATCCTAATGCGATCCCAGGAACAAGCATTGCTGTGTTCCGAACTTCTGAGAGATTCCGACTCTCAGCTCCTGGAAGGGAGGAATTGAGCCTTTTCGTTTTTGCATATTTAGACCTTGGAACCTAGAAGCTCCTCCACACATGCTGGCTGGACGCCAGGTCTGTTACTGCACCCCTTGCCTGGCTCCTGCCCCTCAGAATGGTGTGTGTCCAGGGCTGGTGAGTTTTGGAAGATGAGGGTGAGAAGGCCCTGTCGGCCAGAGAGCTATGTGAGGGCGAGAAACTGGGATCGGGCCATGGGCAATCCAGACTCTTGCTCAGGCTGCCCCTGGTGGCTGCCTCTGCAGGCATCAAAACCACAAACTGGAGAAGTACATGCCTGGATGCCACAGCCTGCCCATTTTCAGGTGGCATCTGTGCCCCGTGGGCACCTGGAGAGTACAGCCCCATTGCATATGAACTGTTCTGTCAGCCCAGAAATAAACCTTCCCCTTCCCCGGACAGTAAAAGAACAGAGATCCTGAAAAGTGATGGAAAAACAAATCAACCAGTGCTGCCTGGTGGAAAAATCCTCTTTCTCCTCCTGCCTCGTAAAACAAAATGAGACCGGCTCTGCTATTCCATCTGAATTAGTCGCCGGTCAGTGCCAAGGTGGCCAGTTAGACACTTGACCGTGGAGGTCAGATTTACAAGGTTAAACAGGAAAACATTGGGATTGATATCTTCTAATCAGAAGGGAGGTAGGAAATGAAGAGTGCTTTCAAATTTCCAGTAAATGTAATGCTAAAAGATCCAGCCACTTGGATGTTGCCATGTTATCGGTCCAATTAACCTCGCTTCATGCTATCAGCTGCATTCAGCGATGCTGATGTGTTACAAAGCAATATGAAATAATCCACTGCTGATGACAGTTCTAGATAACAGAGAAAATGTAGTGCTCGTGTTTTAGGGTTTCAAAAAGAAGCAAAATTCAACTCTCCTGTTATGAAGGCAACGATACCCTGTAATTTGGTCGCCAACAAATATGATTTGCATTTTATCAGTCACATAAATTTGTCAAAATCATCAGCACGTGGGTCTCTGTATCCTGATTAGTCTTGATAATGGGAACTGAATCTTAATAGCCTGTAGTTGAAATGACCCTGTAAGTAATAAATAAAATTGTTGAGCTGAAATGTTTTTGTGAAGTAGGCTATTTTTTGTATATTGGCCACTGAATTTTATGGACTTCTGAATTGTTTTATAAGTAGAGAAATAGATGTTTCTCTTACAGCAACTCTGCTTCCTTAAAAATTACATTTTCTGGTCAAGTTGCAGCTAACTTTGACATGTCGAACATTTTCTGAAGTTGATTTTTACATATATTTCATTACCCAAAAAAGACTTATGAAAGAGAAATTACCCAAATATTCTGGTAACTGTTAGGTCTTTGGTTTTATTTCAGTTTATCTGCCTATTTATTCCCCTATCTATCTTTATATGAAACAGAAATACTGCTCATAACTCTGCATTGGTGACTCTTCAACAAATATGACTGTGGCTGAAATTATTATTAATATATCCACTCTCAAAGTTCTACACGTAAGCCTCATTAAAATTTTGGCAAGATAGGATAGACTCCAGAATAAATTTTATTTGATATTTCTGTTTCAATTTAATGTAATTTAAACATTGGCTCAGCAGAAATCCTCAACCAAAAACAAGGTGAAACTTTCAAAAATATTTCCTAAAGTCCATGGAATTTAAAGCTCTGCTTTGAAGGAAAAAAGGAAGCAGCGCCTATTTAAATCTTTTCCAGCATCCATGGAAAATAAAAAGCCTATTATATTTGTCTTACTTATTTCAGGCCTAGGGAGGAAATGACGGAGTTCAACAACCTTTTCCCTATAAAATTTTATCCCAGAACTTTTAAAATCTGACTATGACTACTTATGGAAAATGAGATGTTTTACTGACGTGGTTTATAATTTAAGTCTTTGCGAGACTCAAAATGATTTGAGATCCTGAGATAAATCACTGCACCTCTGGCTTAGTAATAAAAAGAATTTATTGAGTTGGGTGGTGAATGGTGCCAATGAGATCAGCTTTGAATAATAGAAACAGCCGGGTGCATTGATGGTGAGAGAACGTACCGAGGAAGGGGACAGGCTTTTCTCCATGAATAACTGGTGAGGAAGAACAGTTAGGAGGCCCAAGGTAGGAAGGGAGGGTCGCAGACCGAGGCTGTGCTCTGCTGTGACGGCTAATACTCCTTGGCCCACCGACTGTTAACATACCCACCATCCACGCCAAGGCATGGCTGGTGGGCATCTGGGGCTCTGTGCACTCTCTCCGTTTCCTGCCAAGCTGGAGACCCCAGACGCTGGGACCTTAACTGTGAACACACATGCGTTGAAGTTGCCCCCAAACATTCTAGAATAAAGAAGTATGTACCGAGCACTTCGCTAGGCCTAGTGGGCAGTACAATACAAGAAAAGGTCCCTGGCCAGTGGCTGCTGCTGATCGACTTGGAGAAAGAAGATATTAACCACGAAAATCAGTCAGACAAGTAGAGCGTGGTAAATGCCTGGGTGATTAAGACGTCGATTACGACAGGCATGAAGCGGAAGGCAGAGGGGGAGGAGGGGAGGGGGGGAGAGCAGAGCTGGGGACGATGGGAGCAGGTCATACCTAGGGAACTTGTATGTGACACAGTGACAGCAACCAGGCGCGGCCTTGGCTGGTTAGAACAATGGACTATGGATTCCTCAGCAGGGGGACGATGCTGTTTTCCCCCATGTATCTCTGCTCAGCCCATAGTTCAGCACCTGACTCAGAGCAGCCATCGGTAAAAATGCAGAAGCCATGGCGAAGGAGAAGGGGGAGAGGGAGGGTGATCATGGTGTGTGTGGGGGTGAGATCCGCCTGGTTGGGGTTGACACACCAGAACGAGGACTTCTAGGCCAGAGGAGCATTGCCGGTTAGGCAGGTCAGATGTCCTTCGAGACTAAGAAATGGGGAGGACACCCGTGTGGGGGCTGTGACCCCACCCCTCTGGCACCTGGCTGAGTGTCATTCCTCCTTCAGGCCTCCCGTGGTCTGGCCCAGCCTGGGTGAGGAGCAACCTCAGCTCTGACATTTCTCTGCCGTACCTGTCCCACAGCAAGGCCACCTGGTGTGCGTTCGCTGCTCTCCCATGCTCGGGCCAGACCCTCTGCGGAGAGGGGAGAGGCCATCCACCTGGACGTCTCAGCACCCACAGAGGGTGGACACCCCTGCAGAAGTTTACGGAGGGAGGCTGTGCTCCGAGCTGGGCTTCAGCAGCTTTGCTGAGGCAGGATGTGGGTCAACTGATGTGAGGGGACTCACGGGTGGGTGTCTTTAGAACAACTCGTGGTGGGAATTGAGGTAAGACAGCTGGGGTCATGCAGAGAGCATGGCAGGGTTCTTGGGCGACAGAGCTCGGCGGACTGAAGGTAGGTAAAAACACGCTGGTCTTGAAGTCCAGGGGGACAGTCTGCCCACAGCCTGGAAGGCACGGGGAAGAACAAAAATTCAAGCTTGGGGGACTCCAGGGGGCTGCTGCGGCCATAGCATACTCAGGGGTAGGCCTGACCAGGCAGGAGGTGGCCATCACCAGAGCAGAGACAGCCGGGAGAGCCCTGGGCCAGCCACTGAGCTCCAGGCCAAGCTGGAGGAGCAGAGGCTAAAGGTTCAGGCCCCAGAGAGCAGGAGGGATCTGAGCAGAGCTGGCAGATACGTGGCACAGTGCCAGGGGCGTGGAGGCCAAGGCCAGTGCCAGTGCAGACAGACAGCTGTGCTCTCAGTCATTACAGAACGGAATGCTGATAGTGGCCCCTGCATCTTAACAGGGAATGAGAGGTAGCTAATGAGAATCATTCCCAAAACTTTTTTTTTTTTCTTAAGGGAACACACACGGGTATTTCTAAGCAAACGTGTCATCGTTGGTTAGCTTGAGTTTCTGTTGGAAAATGGAACAGAGAAAACTCAGCGGGTTTACTTTTATTCTTATAGAGATGAATGACCATTCCCCGTGGTTTAACAGTTACCTAAGTATTCCTCTGGGCAGCAACCTGCAAAATCAATGTATGATTGGCACAGTTGGCCTGTCCAAAGGTGATTACTGTAGCTTATATTTTGAGAGAGAAGAGGTAGGAGCTGGCAGCAGGGAAGGGAGGCTTGCCTTAAAGTCCAATGGACCCTACTGGTCCGTGGGTGTCATCTAGTCTTGGGTTCTGGGAGGGTCAGGTATCCTCTCCTCTCTGCACCTTTACTTAGCCACCTGTGAAATGGGGACACTGCCTGCCCCGTACTCTCCAGGAAATTTCTCTCCGGGAAATGACAATGGTGCATACATTCTGCAGGGCATTGAACTATATACACTAACAAACAATGCTCATGATAGCTGGGGGCAAAGCAAATTGTATAACATCTATACCTATACACATCTATATGCAATGTATATTATATGTTATACACTTTATGTATATGTGCCCTGGATATATACAATGTACACTGCATATATCGTGTGTGTGTGTGTGTGTGTGTGTACACACATACTGTGTATGTATGTAAATATACATGTATATATAAAAACTCAAGGGAATTTGCATAAAATAATAACTGTGAGGGTTTCTAGAGTGTGATTACCGAGAATGTTTACTTTTGTTTATTTTTTTCCTGTTTGTCTTTTTACAAGCTTGCATTTCTTTCATAATCAGAAAGAATTTGTCTATAAATATAAATAAGTAATTCCCTGACTATGGAAACCCATCTTGTTCCATCAATCAATCAATACTCTTATCCATCTTTGGAAAAGCTCTGATGCAGCCAGGGCTGTAAGACCTTAAGTAGCCTTTAATCCTGACAACGTACTTTTTTTTTTTTTTTTGAGACAAAGCCTCAAGCTGTCACCCTGGCTAGAGTGCCGTGGCACCACAGCTCACAGCAACCTCCAGTTCCTGGGTTCAAGTGAGTCTCCTGCCTCTGCCTCCCAAGTAGCTGGGACTACAGGTGCCCGCCACAACACCCGGACATTTTTTGGTTGCAGCCATCATTGTTGTTTGGCAGGCCCGGGCTGGTTTCAAACCCACCAGCTCAGGTGTACGTGGCTGGTGCCTTAGCCCATTGAGTCACAGGTGCTGAGCCTTGACAACGTACTTTTAATATCCCCACCTCTTATCCTGTAATGCCAACTGCCTCCCAGAGCCACACCGATGCCAGTGTCAGTTTATCCAAGATGCCCAAGCGCAAATTTAGTGCCTTAAGATTTTGAAGCCCATTAAACATTTCTCAGACAGGAAAACACCTCTTCACCAAGAATAAGCAAGTATTTTTTTAAAGAGCTTTATTATTATTATTACCACCATCATCATCATTACCTCAAGAGATGTAAAAAATAATATTCGGCAATATTTGTGTTTCCCTAGACAGGAGTCAGGATGTGGGGTGAGAGCAGGTGCACAGGAGGATGCCCCACAGACTCTGACTCCGAAGGGCCCGGAGGCTCTGAGATGGCACAAGCCATCCCCAATTGGGATACAATTACAATGAGCAACGTGAAATTAGCACAGCTCTGCTTGCCAATGACTGCTGATCAAAATGAATTCTGCTCTGTGATAACGAGGCTGTAACTTTTAAGATACTGGGGGGATGATGAAATGCACATCCACATACACTTTGAGATGTGAAGAAGCGGCAGGAAACTGACTCTCACAAATCCATGCTCGTTTTACTATATTAAAAGTCTTTTAATCTAACTAGCTATTAACCTTGTTTTGTGATATTCAATATTCTGAGCATTTCTCATGCGCTTCTGTTTAATTCAACTCGTAAAGAAATGCTGCATCTTAAAATTTTTAATGTTGTCCTTTTTAGACTCTAGAAAGTCTATGTTGATAACTGCATGCTATCTTCCTTTGGGAATCTCAAGCACCTTTAGAAAGCATGAGGAAGAGCCGGTGATCTTCACAAACCCCCCCAGGAGAGAAGTTCCATTTCATCCAGGCTTACTGTGAGCTGTTTGTAGAAAATAACAATTTCAAAATAAAATAAATGGACATCTCTCTCTGCCACCATATCTGGTCCCCCAGTTCCAAACCAAACAAGCAAAATTGTCAAAGCGGTGGCTCTTCCAGCACAGAGCAGCCGGCAAATCTGATGTCGCAGTCCAAGTAGCCTTACTTGAGGTACAGGTGATTGGCAGAGAGTCAGAAAGAGACAAAAACGAGGCCATCATTGTGTCCACAAGATGAAGGCTCTGAAATGTAAGATGACTTGCCCCGCCGTGCACAGCCCGTTACCTGCAGCCCAGGAATGGAGCTCACCATTTTCCTCTCAACTCCAGCTGTTTCTTCTCTGCTGCCTAACTTTGTAACAAGCATTACAACATTACATCTCTGTGTGTAACAAGCATGTTTAACAAGGCTCTTCTGCAACACAATGCCTTAACCTAAAAGAATGATGCTAACCATGAGAATTTCAGACAAAATTACACAGGGAGATATTTGGAGCCATCAGAACTTTTGACAGTCTTCCAAATCACCACCCGGGGTGATTATTTTGATTGTGTTGCTTCTCCCTTGGAAAACCCTTACTTGCTTGTCAGCTCTGTTAGACTTTGCTGAGATGCCATACATGTGGGCTTTCTGAGCCCTCCGATGCACACTCTGTTTTCTCTGATTAATTGATAAGAAGGTCCAATACTGTTTATGCTGCCCTTATCCTATTTCAAGTGCAAATTTTTTCCGTCACTAAAAACATTTGTTCGAAGCAGTGGTGCTTTGGAGATGGCTCCTACCAGCTCACAAGAGCCGAGTCTGAGCATCTTGCTCCAACGCCAGTTCAGTGACTTTAAACTGGAATCGTGAACTTGACCATTGGGAGAATATTTACATCACAGAACTTGGCAAGCATTAGAAGTAGGAATTTTTCCCCCCAGAGAGCCTATTTTCCAGCATATTTTTGGTTCCAAGTACTTGTTTTTTCCTACTAACGTAGGAAACGTTATTCATTTGGTAATGTATTACCAGCTAGTGATTAATGCAGGGTAACCACACAATAGATCTTTGTGAAGGAAGGATTGAATGAATGAATGAATGAATGAATG
This sequence comes from Perodicticus potto, assembly GCA_963574655.1. Lineage (NCBI taxonomy): Eukaryota > Metazoa > Chordata > Mammalia > Primates > Lorisidae > Perodicticus > Perodicticus potto. Next base: position 19,624 of record CAUYRH010147659.1, on the reverse strand, counting down.
AATAGGCCTTTTCCTGATATATACAATGCTCTATGTTAGTTTTTGAGACTCAACTGGGCATTAAAACTATGCTAATCTTGGATTGCCCATCTCTTTTCAGTTTTATCTTATATTCACATAGGTCTGTTCAACACCAGTTCAGAGAGTCAGAGCTTTCCAGCAAATCTCTGACTGGTGCCTTTCTTCCAGGGAAGAGCAAAATCAAACGTTCCTTCCCCTAAAATGAGAAAGGATGATTTAATTGTCATAAAAGGTAACTTTGGAAAAGAAACAACTGATTCTTAAAAAGGTATTTTTATTTTTTAAATGCAGAAGCAAACCCCAGCTGTAAGAGCCAAACTATCTGATGTTGTCTCATTAATATTCTGTCTCTCTGATTACTAGCTCCAGAAATTATGAAGAGTTGCTTTCTAAATGGATGTTCAAATTCAATATGATTCTGCTGTGCATCGTGTTCCAGTAAAGTCCCTTGTCAGTTTGCTTGTCGGGAGCCAAGAAAAGCAGCGATTTTTGCCTTGGAAAATCCCGTGAATATTTATATAGTAGCTCTAAGCTGTAGGGAATTTAAGAAGCTTAGAAACATTTTGTGAAGTTTGTAAAGCAGGGAGTCACTGTCGTACGATGGATAGAAATACATTAATGTCAAACTTGAGATTATGTGAGTGCTTACTGTTGTTCTAGTTGGACTGCGACCCACACAGCCCTTTGAATGTTTCCAAGGCAATCTGACATGGCAGTTTCTGCTCAAAGGGCTCGATTTAAGAGTCTCTGCTCTAGTTTGGTATGTCTGATAACCTGCCCTTAATAAAGGCTCAGGTTGTGGGCTTTGCTTTTCCTAAACATGCGTCACAATCAGGCTAAGAAAAATTATAAACCAGACATATCTCTCATGTAACTTAACCTCAAAATTCTGGTGTATTTTGGTTGAATCTTACAAAGAAGGTATTGAGTGAACAAAGGTAGAAACAAAACTTTACAGACTGTATCATTCCATTTATATGGCGTCTGAAAACAGGGAAAACGAGTCTATGGTATAGTCCTCTGCACGGTGTTACCCTTGAGGGAACAGTGGCAGAAGTGACAGGCGGAACTTTCTAAGATTCTGAACAGATGCTCTGCTTCTTTTCTTTTCTTTCTTTCTTTTTTTTTTTTTTTGAGGTAGAGTCTCACTCTGTTGCCTTGGGTAGAGTGTCGTGGTGTTATCATAGTTCACAGCAACTTTAAATTCCTGGGCTGCAGTGATCCCCTTGCCTCAGTTTTCCTTTTATTTATTTATTTATTTTTTGGTAGAAATAGGGCCTTATTCTTGCTTGAACTTCTGAGCTCCAGTAATCCACCCGCCTCAGCTTCCCAGAGTGCTGGGATAAACTGGGTTCTGGTTACACCTGCAGCCTGTTTATTCACTTTGTAAAAATACATCAAGCTGTTTACTTATGACTTGGGCACATACCTAGATGTAACTTACATTTCAATACAGAGTTTACTTAATGAAATTGGGCTTTTCCCACTTAGGATTTCTAAAGTGTTTCAAGGAATTGAGCGAAGCAGACAAGAGTGGTTTCCAAAGAGGATGTTACTCCATGAGGTTGACAACTAAAAGGGGAATGGAATCCCCACATAGAAAAAGGTGGATTCCACCGTTTTTAAAATTTGTTTTCAGTTTTTATGGTTTTATTTAAATACAAATAAAGTGAACACATGAGCTGTCTATTCATTTCCTGCCCTGTGCAGCCTGCCTTTGGGATTGGTGACTCTGATGGCCTTCCCATGGGGGGCTGTTCTTCCCTCGGTGGCACTGAGGCTCCTGGAGGACACACGGAGCAATCTCCACGCGGTGAAATTTGTTGCCTGTTGGTAGCATTTCCAGCTCCAGTCGTCGTGGGTGAGGAACTTCTGGAACCTCCTGGGCAGCATGTGCCTTTTTTCTTGTTGCTCCCATGACCAGTGTTGGGCATCAAGTTCTGGCCTTGGATCTTCTCCCAGCCCTGTCGTCAGTATCTCTGGGTTTCTGCCAGTTATGCTTAATTTCGACAGATCAGTCTGACCAGTGCAGGATAAACTTCTTGGTCCTCTTTTTGACAATCTTAGTCTTCACCAGGAGTCTGAGGGCGGCTGTGATGCCACCTCCATAGTCAGTGCCGAGGAAGAGAGAAGAATTCCACCGTTTGACTTGAGGAAGGAAAGAGCTGTCACTTCACATGGTCCAGCAGTTCGTTTCCAGGGACACTGTCTGGTTCCTTCTTGTAAGGGTCACTTGTGGATAAGAACCAAACCTTGTCTTTCTTTAAAACGTGATTGAAAATGAGAAAGACTTTTTGGGGTCACACTGCTCTGTGACAGCTTCAGAGAATCTTATTCTGGTGTCTTTTTTTACCCCATCCTAAGCTCTGCCAGGGAAAGCTGGGCTAATTAGAAGTGGCCAGCTAGCATTTAGTCAATAAATAACTTGGCTCGGCAGACAGTTAATGCAATGTCAGATCAATAGGAACTCTGGAAATTATTTCTTCTTTTCCTTCTGCGGCAAGTAAGTTATCCATGAAGGACAGAATGTCAGCCCATAGTCAAGGAACATGGAGCTTTTCATTATTTTGATATAAGACTTTGAGAAGGAGCAAATGTAAATAGCTCCACACTCCTAATTGATGTGATGTCAGATTTTCATTTTGAAAGGAAATGGGCTTTAAGAGGCTTTTGCAAGAAAGACACAGGCTGCTGGACCAGAAGTGCTTTCTTTTCCCAGAGAGATGCATTTGAAGTGGGGACCCCTCTGTCATTTAGAACAACTTGCTATAACTTCACTTTTAGGCGATGCTAGGTAGTTATCTTCCACAATCTTATGTAATGAAGTAAAAAATAAAAGAATATTGAAAGATCAGAGGGAACGTTTTAGAGGGGAGATATTAAAATTTTTTCCTTAGGTGACCTTCTGATAATTCACATGGAATGCTTCTTGACTTCCAATTCTGTGGCTATATTAAAGTGGAAATGAAGCTCCTTTTCAGAACTGTGTGATCTAAAAGAGGCCTTAAAGTGCCACCGTTCACCATGACCCTGCTGCAAAGTTATGGCTGGGAGCCTTGGGAAAGCAGTGACTCAGACACTAAATGGGGAAGAATATACTTCCTAAAACAAAGAACCCCTCCAGCCAGTTAAGAAGTCCAGATGGTAATATGATATCTGTCTTGATTTTTGAAAGTGAGAAAAATGTAGAGTAAAATTGCAAAGGATCAGAGACAGTTCTTTCTTTTCTGTGATTAACTCCAAACTGATAACTGAGGTATATTTTTATTCCCACATACCATTTGAAACTACTTTTATGACTCTCAGGCGTAGAAAGACATCTCTAAATCAGGAGCTGTTCATGCTCTACTTAATTCCTTGGAACTTTCTATCTCTTGGCCCTGGAGTAACATTTCCCCACGGGGAAGCAATCTGGAAGCAGAGAGTGGGTTTTTCCTTATTTATTTTAGAAAAATAAAAGAACCCTACAGAATTCCTTAATTCAGTTGCAAGGTGATCAATTCATGTGAAAAAAGGGAACGATTTGGCATTTCAGCTGAATTTTCCGTGCATGCCTCTCCCCCAGCACATCTCTCCCCAGGGGTTTTATTCTTTCATTTTGTCCGTATGATAGGTACGATAGTAACGGAAATTTGATGGGCTCACCAGGAGTTAATTCTCAGCATTTCCCATTTGTTTATTTTTCCACATTACTAAAGACAGCGTTGAGGAGTACCCCACCATGGGGAATGGTCTTTTGTGTGAACTAAGTTTTCAGATCCGTGCTGTCACGTGAGCCATTGGGCCTACCCCACTGTCAGAGTCAAAGCCACAGGCCCAGGGAGCACTGTGTGCGGCCTCACGCCTCCGACCTGGCAGCTGGTTTTCAGCTTCCTCTGACCGCCTTCTGCACTTCCTGTGGATCTCAGGTTGAGCCTTCCTGCGGATAAGCTTTTTCTCTGCCCAGACTGCTGGCCCTCACACCGCCCCTGGCCAGAGCTCTCGTCTCAGCTCGCCCACCACTTTCTTTGGAAGTCTGTCTTGACTTGCCCGTGTGAAATCAGTGTCGATACAGCCTGTTATCTTGTTAAACTGCCCCCTGGCTTTTCCTTCACCCTGAGAATGACTCTACTTGCCTTTTAATTTAATTTCTGTTTCCCTAACTAGAATCTGAGAAGCATGAGGGCTCAGACCGTGCCTTGCTGGCTCACTGCTCTCTGCCCAGGGCCTGGCATGGTACTTACTGCAGGGAAGACATTTGGTAAATATTTGCAGACCCTTATTTTTCCTCTGCCACCGTAAGGCTGTACTTCAGGTACTCAGCCTTCCGAACACTAGACTAGAAACAGTTACACGGTGGCTAACGGGGTTTTTTTTTTTTGCAGGAAAAAAATTGCCCTTTAATTGCTCTTTTCCAAATATATTTCTGTGTAAGTCAATTCAACTGTAATAATTTTTGAGGTGACCGAACTGAACCCAAAGTACTAAAATGTCCTTCAAATTTTATCTTTCAAATATAAATACTGTATTATCGATTGAAATTGTTTTTTTTTTTTAATTTGTTATTGTTGGGGATTTAGTAAGGGTACAAAGAATTAGGTTATACTCATTACAATTGTTAGATAAAGTTCCCTTATAATTGTGTCCTGCCCCCCGGAGGTATGCCATATACTGTGACCTCCCACTTCTTTCTCCATCGCCCCCATTCTCCTATCCCCACCTTGTAGTGGCTTATCTATTGCCTTTATATTAGAATTGAGTACATTAGATTCTTGCTCCTCCATTCCTGTGATATTTACTAAGAAGAATGTGTTCCACCTCTATCCAGGTTAATACAAAAGATGTATAGCAGTGGTTCTCAACCTTCCTAATGCCACGATGTACTTATATTGTTACAAAGGGGCCGCCACCCACAGGTTGAGAACCATTGATGTAAAGTCTCCATCTTTTTTGATGGCTGAATAGTATTCCCTGGTCTACATATACCACAGCTTGTTAATCCATTCCTGGGTTGGGAGCATTTACGTTGTTTGCAGATTTTTGGTGATTGTAAATTGAGCTGCAATAAACAGTCTAGTGCATATGTCCTTATGCTAAAAAAATTTTTTTTCTTCCGGGTAGATGTCCAGTAATGGGATTGCAGGATCAAATGAGAAGTCTAATTTGAGTTCTTTGAGGATTCTCCATACTTCCTTCCAAGAAGGATATATTAGTTTGCAGTCCCACCAGCAGTGTGAAAGTGTTCCCTTCTCTCCACATCCACGCCAGCATCTGCAGCTTTGAGACTTTGTGACATGGACTATTCTCAGTTGAGTTAGTGGTATCTCAGTGTAGTTTTTATTTGCATTCCTCTGATGGTTAGGCACAATGAGCATTTTTTCCACATGTTTGTTAGCCATTCATCTGTCTTCTTAGAGAAGGTTCTATCATCTCTCTTGCCCAGTGTTATATGGGATTGTTGGCTCTTTTTTGTTGATTAATTTCAATTCTCTATAGATAGTTATAGTTATCACTATAACTCTATAGATAGTTCTCTAGTTATTAAGCTTTTGTCCAATTCATAATATGCAAATATCTTTTCCCATTCTGAAGGTTGTCTATTTTCTTTGGTTGTTGTTGCCTTAGCTGTACAGAAGCTTTTCAGTTTAATTAAGTCCCCTTTGTTTATTTTTGTTGTTGTTGCAATTACCATGGAAGTCTTCTTCATAAAATCGTTCCCCAGGCTTATTTCTCTGTGTGTTTTCCCCACACTTATTTTTTATGCCTTAGATTTAAATCTTTCATCCATCTTGATTCAATTTTTGTAAGTGGTGGTGAGAAGTGTGGGTCCAGTTTCAGTCTTTTACATGTGGTTATCTAGTTTTACCAATACTATTTATTGAATAGGGATCCTTTTCCCCAGTGTATGTTTCTATTTGGTTTATCAAAGATCAGGTGGCTGTAAGAGGTTAGTTTCATCTCATGGTTTTCTATTGAGTTTCAAATGTCAAAGTCTATTTTTGTGCCAATACCTTGCTGTTTTGATCACTATAGCCTTGTAGTACAGCCTAAGTCTGGTAGGGTGATACCCTTGGCTTTGTTTTTATTACTAAAAATTACCTTGCCTTTATGGGGTTTCTTCTGTTTCCATACAAAATGAAGAATTATTTTTTTTCCAAATCTTGTAAGTATGATGATGGTATTATAATGGGGATTGCCTTGAATCTGTAGATTGCTTTGGGAAGTATAGATGAAATTGAATTTTAAATTCAGAGAAGACTAATTTCCAATAGATAAAATAGAACTAATGAATGTATGTAGATGGGAGTAAGACAATCATTTGTCTCTTCTTTACCAAATCACCATCTTTCCCTCCTCAGGTGCTCACACCTGTTTTGGTATTCTTCCTCCCTGGGTATAAAAGTTAGTTTTTGGATACTTTATTCACTCCAAAGAATATATAACTAGTTTAAAAGTTATTATTGCTTCTAAGGTTGTTTATAACATAAGCATGGAAGTGACATAATGGATTACACAGTCCAATCTCCTTGTTTTTGTCCTGATTTGCATTTTAACATGCAAATATGATGAGATCACTCCCTTATGCAACCTCTTCTCCTTCCAGAATCCTCTGTCCAGCAGAGCAGGGTCTTGGGACGTGACTCTGCACTGTGCCCCATCCTCTGTCCCCATCTCATGCTGAGCTCACACTGGCCTCTGTTCCCACCATGCTTTCCTGACTCTCCCCCAGGACAGTGGACAGACTTGCCTCTTGCTACCTCTATCCCCAGCCCAGCCTAGGGCAAAACTTTGTCTCCTGAGAAACCATGTGTTCTGCCCGTGCTTTTGGACCATCCACATCTCTGGACAGTTCTTTGTTTAAAAGCAAAGGAGAAAACTCTATTTTTTCAATATGGGGTCTTGCTATGTTGCCCAGGTTGGCCTCAGACTCCTGGGCTTCAGTGATCCTTCCACTTCAGCCTCCTTAGTAGTTACAGGCACAAGATACCACATCCAACTTGCACAGTTCTTTTTGGGGTCACACACACTTTCAGGGCATTGGCTGGGGTTAGTCCCTTAGTTAATCAGTAAGTACATTTTTTTTATTATTTGCCACAGACCCCACTAAGCAATATTGTGGAGATTAATAATAAGCAATATTGTGGGGTGTCGCCCACCCTAGACTCCCCAGAGATTGACCCTGAAATCACCATCTCAGCCGTGCTATACTTTCATGGGCTGGGTGAGTCAGCCCCGCCTAGCCCAGGACGGCTTTCTGCCTCGCTGCTGTGACAAGCCTGACACAATGTACATCTGGTATCATGGATGTCTTCCCTGACTCGGTTCTTGTACCTTCTATACTTTCCTGTTGGCTTTGAGCAAGCAAGTAGATGAACCGGAAGGTTGAGGAAAGGATGAATATTTCAGATTTTGTTCCTTTCATAGTCCAAAGACAAGAAAGTACCAAGAAGGCTTTGGAGACCCAGGGGTTGGGTTAAAACCATAGCATTCTGACCACTGCCTTCTCTGACCTTGAGTGTAGCGGGGAATCTCTCCATGGCCAGGAGATGAGGGCCCAACTAATCACAGAGGTCTGAGAAACACAGGCGGTAGTGCAGGCTGTGTGAATGGGCCTGGTCTGTAGCAGTGCTGTCATTATCCATTTCCGCTCCTGAAAGCAGACACCCAGGTGTTGGGAGCCATGAATTTCTGACTTGGATAAAAATTTCCCGGATACTAGGTAACACTCATTTTCTCTATGTTTTTCTTTTCTGTTTTATTTAACTGACATAGCAATAGCTTCACACAACTTAAGTTTGCAAAACTTCCAAGCCCCCCAGAGAAAGCTGTGCCCTAGCTGCACCTCCCTGGCAGCAGCACGCGGTGTGCCACTTTTGGGCCTAGGACGCTGACTCGGCCTCTTCCTAAACTTTCAAGAGTTATGTTTCAAACTGTGTATTCCTCGGGGTAAGAATGTAGCCTTTTGTCTGGTTATTGCTATTATTCAGAAGAGCTTCATCCATTGTAGAGCAGCGTAGACATTTATGGCAGCTTATGAATAATGAACCACTGTGACTTTGACTTTGACAGAAGCCGCAGCCCAGCAAGTCCAGCTGGGACAGAGCTGTGACTGTGTGTGTGTCCACTAGTGTGTGTGAGCATGTGTGTGCTTGTGCATGCATGCAAGAGGGCACTGTGTGCACATGTGTGAGCTTGTATGTGAGTGTGGTCCGTGTGAGAACATGTGCGGGGGCACATGTGTCAGGGGAGGGGTGTGTGTGTGTGAGACAGAGATTGTGTAGGTGACAGCATGTGTGTGGGAACATGTGTGAGCATGTGAATGTGTGAGAGGGCATTGTACATGGAAAAAGGTGTGTGGAAGAGAACATGTGTGTGGAAATGAGCTTGTGTGTAGAAGGAGAGAGCATGTGTATGTGAGTGTGTGTGAGTGGGTGAGCTTGTATGTGTGAGTATGTAGGGGAACTGTGTGAGAGCATGTGTTTACTCACTTGTGTGTGAGCATGTGTGTGTGTCAGTGTGTGTGCTTGTATGTGTGAGTTTGTAGGTGAGCTGTGTGTGAGCACGTGTGTGTATGAACTTGTGAGTGTCTGAGTGTGTGTATGAGTAGGTCTGACACCAAGACCAACCCCTCTTGTTCCTCCTCTTCCCTGGCCTGTTCAATGGGAAGACAATGAAGATCGATATCTTTATGACGGTCCACTTCCCCCCAGTGAAAAGTAAATATGTTTACTCTTCTTTGTGATCTTCTTAATAACCTTTTCTTTTCTCTAGCTTGTTTCATTGTAAGAATACGATATATAAATCACATAACATGCAAAATATGTGTTCATCTACTGTTTATGTTATTGGTAAGACTTCCAGTCAACAGTAGGCCATTAGTAGTTAAGGTTAGGGAGAGTCAAAAGTTACACATGAATGTTCTACTGCACAAGAGATGGATGCTCTAACCCCTACATTGTTTAAGGCACATATGTATTTCATCTTCATTTTCTTTGCTTTATCTATGACCCATCTTTTATTGCTATGGTGGAAAGGTATCCAGTGGCTAACTCGGAAAAAGTTCATGGGAGGTAAATTTTTGAAACCTTGAATGTCTGAAATTATTTTCATTCTCCTACATTTGACTGACAGTTTGAATATGGAATTCTACATTAACTATGTCTTCTCTTGATTTTTTTTTTTTGAGACAGAGTCTCATTCTGTCATCCTGGGTAGCGTGCTGTGGCATCATAGCTCACAGCAATCTCAAACTCTTAGGCTCAAGCAATCCTCTTGTCGCAACCTCCTGAGTAGCTGGGACTACAGGTATGTGCCACAATGCCTGGCTATTTTTTCAATTTTTAGTAGAGACAGGGTCTCACTCTTGCTCAAGCTGGTCTTAAACTCCTGAGCTTGAGCAATACACCCATCTCAGCCTCCCAGAGTGCTAGGATTACAGGTGTGAAGACATGAGTCACCATGCCTGGCCTCTTTGAACATTTAAGAAATGTTCCAGTAGTGGGGAACCTAAAATTTCAAAAGCATTGTTCCTTTTCCCTAATCTCTCTGAGCATATCAACGATAATATTTTTTGAAGTTTTCTTCTGGTTGCTACATTATCTCTATTTCTTCCAAGTTCCTTTGTTTGTTTTTCCAATTGCTTGTTTTGTTTTCTGTCTTTCACATTTGTAGATATATTCAAATATCTGTGGATTCTTAGCTGTCTGTTTTAAGAATTAAATATTAAAATGCTGATTGGAAGTTCTTTTGTGTAGATGAGACTTGTCAACCAATAGAACTTTCAATAGGCTGATTTGATGTGGGGAATGATGCCGTTTCACTGTAGAACCCTGAATCCATGTGTGTAGATCTTTTTTCTTTGTCTCAGTTTCCTTGAGGAGAGTCCTGCAATCTACTTCCTGGTGGCATGAGCTTGCCACTGGGTGACAGAGGGAGAAGGGTCAGAGGAGTGCCACATTCCAATATGCAGACGTCTACTTATTCCTTCTAGTTCTTGCATGGTAATTTACTCCCAAGCTTGGCTCTGCCCAGTATTCCAAACCAAGAACATCTTGGCTCAAGCTGTCCAGAGAGGAAACTTCAGATTTCAGCAAGGGTGTAGGAGGGCAGTAGCCTGGCTGCATAGACCAGGAAGGAAATCCAGAGATTTGGTGATCTTTACAAAGTCTTTCAACAAGTCCCTTACAAAAATTGAAGTTTCACCCACATCTTTGCCTTTAGAAGTCCTGACTAGCTACAGTTTTTTAGTATTTCAGCAGCCCAGTGTAATGAGTCAGCTTGCTAATTATTGTTTTCCCCTCTTGTGGGCAGAGGTTCAACCAATTGTCTTTGTTCCATGAGCTTTCTAACTCTCAGAAATGTTCCAGGAGTGGGGAATCTGAAGTCTTGGGGCCACATGTCATCTTCTGGATCCTTGAGTATGGCCTTTTGATTGAATCCAAATTTTACAGAACAAATCCTTTAGCTATTCTTCTCTGCTGTCACCTTTGTCCTTTTAAGTTTATTACCTTTCCTACTTAAAAAAAGTTCACTATAGGCTCGGCACCTATGGCTCAAGTGGCTAAGCCACCAGTCACATACACCTGAGCTGGTGGGTTCGAAATCCAGCCTGGGCCCGCCAAACAACAATGATGGCTGCAACCAAAAAAAAAAAAAAAAATAGCTGGGCGTTGTGGTGGGCACCTATAGTCCCAGCTATTTGGAAGGTGGAGGCTGGAGAATTGCTTGAGCCCAGGAGTTAGAGGATGCTGTGAGCTATGATGCCACAGCACTCTACCCAGGGTGACAGCTTGAGGCTCTGTCTCAAAAAAAACAAAGAGTACCAAATGTATGTTTCAGTTTGCCATGATTAACTGCACTTGCCATCCTTACTTGCCCTAAAGAAATTAAAAACATACGTAAGGCCATACAGCTCAGCATGCGGCATGGCTAGAAGTGCAACCATCTAAGGAGAAAAAAGGAAAACGAAATCAGGACTGAGATTGTGCAGAGTGTCTGCTTGCAGAGTGATGAGTCATGGAATTATGGAAGATGGTGCTTGAAACATGAGATGGCATCAGGGGAGTCAGTCTCCTTGAAGAAGAATTTCACCTGAGTTCTTCCTTTTTCTTTTCACTTGTTTCTCTTTCCTTCTTTTCTTTCTTTCCACTCCCTTCCTTCCATGAAGTGGGTTTGTAGATACTTCAGGTATTAGGCTCAGGGCCAGTCCTGGGGATAGAATGGTACATAAGACAAAGTTCCACCTCCTGTCCTTGGGAGCTGCAAACTTAACGGAATTAATAGCACCTCCAGCACAGTGTGCTCAGAACATCCTGATTTTGGATCAACAAAGTAGCTGGCTCTGCCAACACTCCCAGAGTTCCGTCTTTGATTCATGTGTTCTTAATGTCAGTGTCATCTTTGTCCTCACAATTGTTGTTATTAATGTCATAACCATTTATAGAAATTCTACTACTGGCTCGTCGCCTGTGGCTCAACGGGCTAAGGCGCCAGCCACGTACACCTGAGCTGGCAGGTTCGAATCCAGCCCGGGCCCGCCAAACAGCAATGCCGGCGGCAACCAAAAAATGGCCGGGCGCCCGTGGTCCCAGCTACTTGGGAGGCAAAGGCAAGAGACTCACTTGAGCCCAGGAATTGGAGGTTGCTGTGAGCTGTGATGCCACAGCACTCTATCCAGGGTGACAGCTTGAGGCTCTGTCTCAAAAAAAAAAAAAAAAAGAAATTCTACTACTTACCTCGTACCATGGTAGATGTTGTGTACAGCTTATTTAATTTAATTCTCAGAATAATCCATCAAGATAGTTATCAGCAAGAGAAAACCAAGATTAAGTTACTCTCCCGAAGTCATGAGTAGTAAGCAAGGCTTCTGGCTCCGTCTGACTTTCTCGATGTTCCCTTTTTGCACCTCCCTTGTATCCAATGTTGGCAGTCCTCACTGTGCTTCGCCATCATAAATTTTTAAACTTCTGTGTGCTCACTGAAACTATTCCATACTTATCTCTGTATCCTTAATGCCTAATAGGGGATCTGGTGCAGAATTAGAACTCTAAAACTCAATAAGTAAATACTTCTTTGTGTAGAGCTCCTTAGGATTTGAACCCAGGTTTTTCTAATGACAAAGCTCATGCCTTTCGTGGTGTGGCTTTGTCTTCCAGTTGAGGTTTTTTCTCATTGATGTTCCCTCTTCCTCCTTACAAACAAAGGTTTGCCTTTGGCTCGCTCAAACTTTCTGACCCATAAATGTTGGCCCCCACTGACACTTGTCTTCCTCTCCCTGGAAAGACATGTGATCAAATATCATCAAAGCAATAAGCACAGACATACCTTCTTCACAACCAAATAAATGCCTCTTAGAAAACCCCCTCACTGCCTTCCAGTGTGGTCACAGCACAAATTCAAGCATCAAAACCAACTTCATTGTAAATATTTATGACATTGTGGACAGTCTCAGGTGTCCATCTGTTCTATGGGATTTTAATTTCAGTAGAATCTTCTGAAACCAGATCAGCGAATCATTGCTACTACTGGCTGCACATGGAAATATCTTGCTTAAACAGAACCCTTTGTTCAAATGCCATCTGCTATGAACCTTCAGCTTGTCTGCACAGGGCTGCAGAAGGCAGCAAAGATAAGCAGTGGTGGGAACCTGACTCATTGACAGTCCGTCCAGCGGCTGCATGGAGATGGAACTGGTGTTGTATGAAGACACTGCTTCCTCCTGCCAGTTCTTTGCCAATTTCTTTTTCTTTGCCAGATTTGTAAATGCTAACTTTTGGAGGCAGGATAACAGAAAGAAAACCCGGGTTATATTCTGGCTTTGAGTTTGGAAACCATGGCCTTGGCAAGCTTGAAGTGTCTGAAGGCTAGATCTTTATTTCCTCATCTGCAAAACCAGGTGAACCGTGTGATGTGAAGGCTGAATGAGACAGTACAGTGATCCACCAGCTCCCTTCAGGGCAGATTGTGGTTGACAATGACTCTTCATTTCCCTCCAAAGGAGACTGAAATCTCACATGCAGAGAAGCCCATGAACCATTCCCAGAGACTTGGATTCCGTATCAGGCTAGGGTAATTGTACAATCTACAGTGTCCCAGTGTCCCAGGAAACCGAAGTGGAGAACCACTGCCACAAGTGGGATATGGAACCAGTTTTCTCAGCTGAGACAAAAGACTTTGGCTCACAATTGAAGGAAAAATGGGATATCAAATTCAGGATGTAGCAAGCAATATCACTTTCTATTTATAAAGCATTTTACAGTGATTATGTGTATTCTTTCTGCATCCTTGAGGACAAGTTAGGCTTTATGAGCCATGCTTTCTCCTTGAGAACACAAAGACAAAAAGATTCACTAGGAATGTCAATGGGAGAAATAGGACTGAAATCTAGAGTATTTATCATCCACAGTGGCTAAAGCCTACAGTCCTTACTCTAGCAGGAAATGTACTGACAATCTGAATAAGTGACCGCACGGAAAACTTTGTCAAATGAGCTCATAAATTATGGTTTAATAGAATTTCATACTTTGGCTGAGCTAAAAGGCAAATATCAATCTTATGATTTGTATTTAAGAATAAGTTGAAAATGTCATTCAACCATTTATGGAAATGATCAAGAACTTGTCCTCTAACACCGAGTTTTAGTAGTAATAGAGCCAAACTCAGAGGTATGTCCAAATGAAAGAAAACAGTTTACATCAAATACAGATTTGTAGGTACAAAATATCAACAAGGTATGTCCAAGTGAAAGAAAACAGTTTACATCAAATACAGATTTGTAGGTACAAAATTTCTTGAGAAATTCCCAGATTTGTTACTTAATTAAAAACTTAAAGTGTGCTTCTAGGAAGGGGCCAGGAGGCTATTCTCCCAAGCTACTTGATTTAGGCCGAACTCATGAGGATTTAGTAATTCACGTCTTGTTTTCACAACTTCTTCATGTAAAAAACCCGAATTAGAAAAACAACAACTGACAAGTTATCTGGAAACTATCCTCTGTTGGAAATGTTTTAAAATGTAATTTACTCCCTATTCTTTTGTCAAATGGATGGAAAGCATGCTGGTGATGTACAAAGCTGTACAGAAATCATTTGCTAAAGGTTATAATGACGCTAAAAGAATTCAAATAGTGACACTCTTCTTGTAACACCATCGTCTCTCATGTTGCTTTTGTCCCCTTCTGTCTCAGTTCTGTGTGATGCGATGAAGAATACAGCATTCGCCACTCTAGGGACTCCAGCTATAATTTTTGCAATGAAATATCATGAACCGTGCCATAATATAGAGGCATTTAATCAGAGTCATTTAACACATTGTAACTCGCGGATGATTTTTGCATTCAGCATGTTTCAAACAGCTGAGTGTTAGAAATGCGGGGATTTGTTCACCACTAAGTATCATCGGGCCTCTGCAGCTGCACAGCCCCTTCAATCTGGTTTGCGTATGTAGCTTAATGAGTCCTCAGGAACGAGATAAAACCAAGAAAACAGCAGCAAAGAAAAATCCCCAGCAAGGGAGGGAGTTATCTTAGCCACAAAAGTGGCACTTGGTCAATGGACTCGGGACCAAATGACAGGCAGTGAATCCAGGAGAATGGGAGCTCGTCTCTCCTGTCTCGAGTTCTTGGAGAATCTACACGTGTTGGGGGAACTCAGGATCATTTTCTACAGAGTAATACCCCTCCAGTTCCAAGCGCGTTGCAAAGAGAAGCGACAAAAAGGCTCAAGGGCCCAATTCGAGTTCCCTTCCCTGTCTGCTCCCAAGGCAACCTCTCACCTTCTTCTATTTGGACTGAAACTCCCAGTGCTGGGGTCTCTATTCCACTGGCACCAACACACAGGAAGGCATTGCCAACAGAAGGAAGATGGGACATAAGAGGTCCCTGAATTTCTCTCTATTTTTTCTTAACTCCATGTCCCCCCTTACCAAAAATAATACAAGTTCTCTTAAAAATTTAGACACAGATACATTTAAAAAACATGCAAACGCACATAAATTCCACAAGCCAAATATAAGCCCTGTTAACTCTCTGTCCTTTCGCTCCTTATTGTGGGTGAGAACTTCCTTCTCCCCTCCCCCACGCGTCTCTGTTATGCTTTCCTAAGGATACAGCCCCAAGGGGGATTTCACTGCCTCCAATGTTATGCATGTTTTAAGACTTTTTAATAAATATTGCAAAATTGTCCTCTGGAACACTAATTATTTTATATTTGCATCACAACATAAGAGTGACCATTTCCTAACACACTGGCTTCCAGAGAACATTGTAGTTCGCTTGCTAATTGGAAAGGTGGAAGTCATTTCCTAGCTGTTTAAATTTACATTACTTTAATGTCCCCTTGAATTTTCAGTTCCCACGGTCATCTCCGAAGGGGGTCCTCTGGGGAGACTCACTGAACACCCCTTTCTCTCCGTCTCTCATCTTACGTCTGTAGCAGAGCTAGGACAGGGTGACATTTCCAAAAAGGATGATACAGCAGAATGAAGTGGAGACAAGAAGAAATAATTATAGAAAATTAAAACAGGATAAAAATACTTACATGTCTGGGACTAAGCTGAGGAAGGAATATTTAAGATCAGGGAAACATCTTTCCAAAACTTTGCCCCTCATGTTGCCTGGCTTCCTGCCTTCTCACTCCCAGAAGCCACGTGTTTCCTGTCCCGTAGACACAGACCTTTGAACACCTTCCTTGTAAAGACAAATGACAACTGCTGGCCTTCGTTTCTCCAAATCCTAGAAGTTTGTCCTTTCAATTATGGTTTTTCTAAAGGAAGAGCAAGCACCACTGCTGAAGAGAGGTCAGGGCAGCCAGTAAAGAGCAGAACTGGTGAAAACTTTGTGAATATTTGTTGAATTGTGCATCACAATCATTGGCTGACTATGAGAAGCATAGCATTGATAAAGAAACAGGAAAATCTTAACTGAAAATCTTGGTCAAGATGAGCTCTCTTCTTTTCTTTGTTAAACTGTCGATTTTGTTTTATCTTTTTAAAGAACCAACTTATTGTTTCATTGATCCTTTGGGGGGGTTTCATTTTTATCCTCTTCTAATCTTTATTGTTTCTTATCTTGTAGAAAGATAAGATGATGGTTTTGTTCTTGTTTTTCCAGTATGCTAAGGTGTGACATTAGGTTGTTAATTTGTGTTCTTGCTGTGTTTTTGATGTGGGCATTTAGCACTATGAATTTCCCTTAGCAGCTGCTTTTTCTGTATCCCAAACATACTGATAGTTTGTGTCACCATTGTCATTCAAGTCAAAAGATTTTTAAGTTTCCATCTTGATTTTGTTTTTGACCTGAAGACATTCAGCTACACATCTTTTAATTTCTGTGTGTTTGTATAGTTTTGAGAGTTCCTCTTGGGACTGATTATCTAATTTTATTTCAGTGGTCTGAGAAGATACCTGGTATGATTTCAATGATTTTAAAATTGCTGATGCTTCTTGAGAAGCTAGCATATGGTCTATCTTGGAAAATGTTCCATGTGCTAATGTATATTCTGCAGTTTGAGGGTAAATTTTCCTGTAAATGTCTCTTAAGTACATTTGTTTTAGTGGCCTGTTTACACCTCTTATTTCTTTGTTGATTTTCTCTTTTGATGATCTATCTTGTTCTAGAAATCCCCCACTATTATTTGTATTCCTGTTTAATTTCTTATGTCTAATAATGTTTGCTTTATGAATGTGAGAGCTCAGGTGTGAGGTGCATACATTTTTAGGATTATTACATATTCTTCTGGAATATATCCCATTTTCATTATATTGTGACCATTTTTCTCTTTTATTTTATGCTGTCACTGATTTTATATCTTTTATCTGATATAAGAATAGCTACTCCTGTTTTGCTTTGGCTTCTATTTGTGTGGAATGTTATCTTCTACCCCTTTACCTTGAAATTATATGACTCTCTACAAGTTTAGTGGTTTTCTTGGAGACAGCAAATATCTGGGTTGTGCATTGTTTTTTGTGCATTATATTGATTTGTGATTTGTATGTTTGCAGTGGGGTGTTTAGACCCCACTCAATTTCCATTCAGTGTTAGTGTGGATAAGTGAGATACTGTTCTAGTCATCCTGCTAGATTACCTGCTAGGTTACTCGATTATCATCGAGTTCCTCTATGTCTTTCCTTGTGTTATGGCTTCGTAAGAGGTGTGAATTTTTTTTTTTTTTTTTTTTTTTTTATACAGAGCCTCAAGCTGTCACCCTGGATAGAGTGCTGTGGCATCACAGCTCACAGCAACCTCCAATTCCTGGGCTCAAGCGAGTCTCCTGCCTCTGCCTCCCAAGTAGCTGGGACTACAGGCACCCACCACAACGCCCGGCCATTTTTTTGGTTGCAGCTGCCATCGTTGTTTGGCTGGTCTAGGCTGGATTCGAACCCACCAGCTCAGGTGTACATGGCTGGTGCCTTAGCCAGTTGAGCCACAGGCACCGAGCCAAAGGTTTATTTTTATATGGATACATTTTTAAGCTATAAAGAACTTCTTACAAAGTTCTAAATAAATTAGTGTAATCAAGAACTTCAAAATGACAAAATATGTTTAACAATTTAACTACTGAAAGGCTTATTTTCACTTTTTTTGGAGATAAAAATGATCTAAAAACTCAGAGAAGAAAAATATTTTCTTACAAGCTCCCATTGGAAATTCTTAGGATCCTAGCTATCTCTATGGAAGCATCATTAGATTACAGCCAGCATTATATAGATATTGAGGACATGATTATTGCCCTGGAGGAGTGACTGGGGGCTGCCATATGCTACAGTAATAGACTCACTTCTGTGTCATTATAGCAAAACTCAGATGGTGTGTGGACGAACATTGAAGTACAGCTTTGAAACATAATCCTAAAGCATAGTAATAATAACAGTATGTCTACTTATTCTGATCCTATTTTGTGCCTAGGGCTCTGCAAAGTAGCTATTATCATCCTTGTTGTATAAAAAAGTAAACTGAGTCTTAGAGTGGTTATTAACATTCTTCATGGTCTCATGTTAATCCACCTTAGATCTGTGTTTCAAACCTCATACCCCCTGATTCCAAAATCCTTGCAGTTTCCATGATCCTTGCTACTCTAGGAGCACTCTTAATATACAGGAGTTTCCCATGGCAGGAGCAATGGGGAGAGATTATTTTGGCAGTTGTAACTGAAAGAAGAGGGTTCCAGAAGCCATTTTTGTGGGTAGGCTATATAATTTAGCACAGACTCTGATATGGACTATGTGTTGTGGTTTTTAAAAAGTCTTATTGCTTCCTTCTGGTTCAATGTTGCTTATGGTAAAATTTTGCAGAAAAATTCAGAACTCATGACTTGAAGGATTAGTAATGTGCCACTATTTTCTTTACAGCTGCATAGTTGCTTTTAATAAAGACAGATTTTTAATAACTGAATTTGCCACACAGAGAATAGCAGTGCAAAGGCTGGGTAGATTATAACTCATGGAGGAAACAATTGACTCCATGGTAGAAGAGAATCTGTTATTTTTGCTGTATTTTATTATTATTGTTGTTGTTATTGTTATTTATCTTTTTCTCCAGGGAATAGACCTGTCATAGCCAGAGTCTTCCATTTTGGTTTTCCATATGTTGACAAGTTAACTATAACAAAAGACTTAAATTACTTTCAGGGTAAACAATATTAGTCACTGTCAAAATTATATATTTCTTATTTCAGTCATGTAGATAGTTTAAATACTATACTTCACAAGTTAGGGTTGCATATAAGTTAGTGTTGGATATAAGCAAACCTGGCTCCATGCCCATAGTTCAGTGGTTAGGGTGCCAGCCACATATAATGAGGCTGGCAGGTTTGAACCCGGCCTGGGCCTGCTAAGCAATAACAACTGCAACAAAAAATAGGCAGATGTTGTGGTGGGCGCCTGTAGTCCCAGCTACTTGGAAGGCGGAGGCAAGAGAATCGCTTAAGCCCATGAGTTTGAGATTGCTGTGAGCTGTGATGCCACTGCACTGTACTGAGGGTGACATAGTGAGACTTTGTCTCAAACAAACAAACAAAAAAACTACAGACCTAGTTTAGCAAAAGAAAATTTTGTCACTATATTAGAAATAAATGGCATTAATATAGCATTGTTCAATAACAAAGACTTTTTATTTATTTATTTATTTAATTTTATTTTTTGTAGAGACAGAGTCTCACTTTATCGCCCTTGGTAGAGTGCCGTGGCGTCACATAGCTCACAGCAACCTCCAACTCCTGGGCTTAGGAGATTCTCTTGCCTCAGCCTCCGGAGTAGCTGGGACTACACTACAGGCACCCACCACAACGCCCAGCTATTTTTCTGTTTTGCAGTTCGGCCAAGGCTGGGTTTGAACCCGCCACCTTCGGTACATGGGGCCAGCGCCCTGCTCAATGAGCCATAGGTGCCGCCCAATAAAGACTTTTTAAAGCACAGAAAACCGATGTTTTTTTTTGTTTTTTTTGTTTTTGAGACAAAGCCTCAAGCTGTCACCCTGGATAGAGTGCCCTGGCATCACAGCTCATAGCAACCTCCAATTCCTGGCCTCAAGCGAGTCTCTTGCCTCCGCCTCCCAAGTAGCTGGGACTACAGGCACCCGCCACAACGCCCGGCCATTTTTTGGTTGCACCCGTCATTGTTGTTTGGCGGG